>CAKMRK010000312.1:0-242917 GCA_928213465.1 Penicillium sclerotigenum | reverse complement strand
TAAGATGGCCGAGTTGGTCTAAGGCGCACGGTTCAGGTCCACCTGATCCCGATGGTATACAACTGTCTCCGTGTCTCGAAAGGGGCGTGGGTTCAAATCCCACTCTTATCATAACTTTTTGTTTTTTATTTTCCCGGGTAAAGTAAATAAGGCCCTGGAAGTAAACATAGCTTCCATTTTTTTTTCTGTTTTAGTCCACTGGTCAGCCAGGCCAGTCATGATGGCCATGGTAGTCGTGTACAAGACTGACGTATCCTTTATTAGTGTAGAGGCCCGTGTCCATAAAACCCTCCAAAAACTATGATATACAATGGCAGAACAAAACCAGAAGGCATAAATGTGTTAACATTAGTGGAAACCAGTCGGAGTTTAAATCGTATGTAGCTTAGACGAAATATGGGGATTTTAGAAATTTAGTTGGCGCCATGCAATATGGATATAAAGATGTGCGAAAACCTTTAAAAATTTCAATTCAACCACGCATTTCCACGCCACAGTAGCAAGAATAACTATTTGAGCCAGCAAAAGCCTCGTATTGTGAGATGGGAAGACCAAAAACAACAAAAAGTTATGATAAGAGTGGGATTCGAACCCACGCCTCTTGCGAGACCAGGAAACTATTGCTAGTTGTGGAGTTAAGGTATACCTTAACCTGGCGCCTTAGACCAACTCGGCCATCTTACCACTTGGATGAAGTGTTGAGGAGAATATGGCCACATGAACGGAAACTATCATCATCTATCAATAATGTGTAGTGTGACTGAAAATGCAAGCTTCCACCAGTTTAATCCCCAAACAATGAACAATTTCCACCGGACCTTTTATGGGTATCACGCCTGCTATAATGTGTTTCGGGTCATATCGTGAAGATACGCACCTGATCATTGCATTGCTCTTCCTGCGCTCTAATATGTAGCATATCTTCCAGCACGCCTTGGTGAAGTATCGGGTTCTGTAGACTTCTTGTTTGCTGAATACACTGATGAAAGACCACCCTGACCAGTTCAACAATTAGATCTTCTATGTCAAAGTTAATTGAGTATATAAGCTCTCTTACATTGCTTCCATACACGAAGGATTTCGGCATATTCGCGGTATAAATCTAGTATTTGTGAAGTGTGGCCTAAACTGGCCCTAAACCTCTCGCAGAGTCGCGGGGCTAAGTGCATGAAATGCAGCCTTGTAATATCCACTCAAAGCGCAGGTATTTCTTAATCGAATATCCTCAATAGAGATCATGCGGAAATTTACGAACACCTTCAAGGGTGGCCATATCGGTCATGTCGTCAATAAAAATGCTAAAAGAATAGAGTATGGGACTTACATTTGATTACCTCCTATCTTTTGGATAGCTCGAGATGGCAGAGGTGCTACGTGGGTGAAAGAAATTTGCCTCTATGGGATTGACAAAGTTCGTATATTTCCCCCATCATCGAAGAAGCTTTCAAATAACCAGCAGCGTTAGACTAATATAGCCTAGATAAACCCCTAGTGCGACGTAGAAAGTATTGGAAAGCTTAAAGTGGCTGTCACTGGAGTTAGCCGAAATGATGAGAATGAGTCCCATAGTACGTAGGTACCCATTATGTGATTTTGGTCAAGCTAGAACATGCATAGAGCAATTCACACTCCGTCAAGATAGGGGTTCCTTGTCCGGGCGTAGCTTCCTCACCTTCCCACCTTCTCTCCGTCCCTCTCTTTACAACCAACATTATTACCCTGATTCTTGTCTATCATCGCAATCATCAACTTCTGATTAGCCACTTCGATGCTCCTACATTCTTATTTCTAAGGCAAGGATTTCAGTCAAAATGTCGATTACGTCGCTGGCAGTTGAAGTGATATCGACGGACTGTAGCTATCTACAGCTATATGAATGATGAGAGCTTTGATTATCATGCCGCACACTTCACGGATCATCACTTGAGGGATTCTGTGGTCAATATCTTAAGAGAATTTGCTTAATTATGACAAGCGATAACCTTAGGGAGCTGGAAGCGCTCGCCGAAACAGATAGTATTTGGGAATAAGTTCAAGAATCATGGGTGATCTATCCCTGTTTAATTAATGGCTCTGATTTAGAAAGCGAAAGTGCAATTTTCAAATTTGCCGTGTCATCGAAGAATTGTCAGCCAGTATCCAATGGCGAACTAAAAAAGTCTCATTATTCAACCCATAAAGCTGTACTTGCGGATAATTCTAGTCTTGTAGAATCGGACGCCGTTGGCACTCGGCTACGTAGATGCTTAGAAAAGTTTGACAACCTTGACACGATTGGACTTCCGCTGATATGCTCCAGGATAACTATCATCGTCTTGATCAAGATGAAGCTGGGCCTACGGACTTGTGGCTTCGTGTCGCATTAAGTTTCTCAGAAAGGTCCTTTGTGATATTGGCGCTAGGTGTACTTGGCGTTGCGTCCCTTTCTGGGCTTACCATATGTGGAATTCTTAATTTGCGATTTCCCTTTTTCAATAAATAATATTATTTCCATCTAATGTTGTGAGCTAATGTACTATTCTACTATTATGTTTTGTCTGATCTAAGAGATGAAAGGATCGGTGCGGTAGTCACCCAACTCAAGATCACCCCGGTCGCGCAAGCAAAGCGGGGATTTCCCCCATATCACCCACGGATTCTAAATTGATTTTTCTCGTGTTTCTCTTATATTAAATAACAAGCACATACGGCCGTAGGGTGTGGAAAACAGGGCTTCCATCTACTCGGCCGTCTGATGGTAGCATAGGGGCAGTGAGCGCAATCAGCGAAGGAAGTCAAGAGAGTTGTATCTCTTGCATCAGACTGCGATTGATGTTCGAAGAATTGCACTAGCAGTCTAAATCACTCATTTCCAGATTCGGTTCCGAACTCCGAGGTCCGACATTTGAGATGCGCAAGAAGCTAACAGTCAGAACAGTCGAAATATAACAGTCCTACGTAGGAGCCAGTAGTTTAGTAAAGAACTACGTTACAAGCTTGATATTGTGCTCGGAGTTCCAGGAGTCAAAATGAACCAAAAAAGGGGAAGTGAGAGAAACATACTCGCATATCAGGGAGAGGGGGTGAAACCGCACGCCACATGTGCACCATATCAAGCCAATCAATCGATAACAACAATTTAGGGCACTGCAAGGCAAGATAGATGGATAAATGGCACTATCATGATGTCTACTTCTGTCTACTTTTGTATTCCTTGCATTTTGGGATTTGTTCTTTCTTTTACCCTTTAACTGTCGTTTTTTAAGGACAGGTAAAATAAAATACACACCCAAATTCCAACAGCAAAATGCCTCCAAGCAGTGAGACAGACCACCTGAGGGCCTCAAACCCAGCCAGCTCACCGATTTGGAAATCAAAGAAAATCTTCATCCTGATCGTCTGTTCCATTGTCATCTCATCGACTGATTTCGGAATTTTCATGTTAAATGCGCCGCAAACAGCTGTCTTCGAAGAAATTATCTGCCGGAATTATCAAGACAATCTCCATGGGACTGGCACCGGGGCCGCGACCTTGGACCCCAGAACGGCAAATACTCTGCTGGACCCGAACCCTTGCAAATCTGAGGCTGTGCAGGGAGAGTTGGCTATTGTCATAGCGTACAAGGATACCTTTGATGTCATCCCTGGTAGTTTACCCTAATATATTTACCTCTACCTCTACCCAATGTATCTTGATTTAATGATGATTCAGGTCTTCTGCTGTCGCTTCCATATGGAATTCTCTCAGATCATTGGGGACGAAAGCCGGTTTTATGCCTTTGCCTACTGGGAATTACCCTGAGCGAGTTCTGGGTGATAATAGTGTGTGAGTTGGTGATGTATTTGCCGTCCTCTGATCTTCTTCTCATTCTATTGATAGGCCTATGGTCAAGTTACATTCCTCTGCGGATGGTCTGGCTATCATCACTCTTTAAGATTATCGGCGGCGGCGATCCAGTGATTGCCGCTATTGTTTGTGTCATAATAGCCGATGTCTTTTCTGAAGATGAAAGGTATTGTCGTGCTTTAGCGATCTTGTAAAATCACCAAACTAAGAAATTCGCAGATCAATTGCCCTCTTTCATCTGAATTCTGCTACTATTCTGGCAGAAATCCTGGCTACGCCGATAAGCGCCTATTTGATGACTTCTAGCCTAATGCTCCCCTATTTCTTAGGAGTCGGTCTTATTGTTCTAGGAACGATCCCAGCCATATTTCTTCCTGAGACCTTGAAAGAAGTAAAAGGGAAGCAATCAATACCAGTGGAAACAAATCAGGAAACAGAGCAGCACATCGAAAATGAGCGACCACAGCAGCAATGGGACAAGAAAAAAGTGTGCCAAGAGTTTACTCGACAGTTCTGCCAATTTATCGAGTCGACTCGGTTTATTTGGTCGGACTCTAATGTGTGTATTATGGTCGTTGTGTTTTTCGTCACGATGATTGGCCGAAAATCCACGAATCTGCTTCTGCAGTATGTTTCGAAGAAGTTCGACTGGAGCATTGCTCGCGTATGTCCTTCTTTCCTATTTAGTGTACCAGAAGCTAACTATATCAAAGTCGAGTCTTTTAATCTCGTTACGCGGTATATTTACTCTTTTGACATACTCAGTCTTAATGCCAGGCCTATCTGCCCTTGCTATCAGATACCTAGCTCTCCATGGAAAATACAGAGACCACATGATAAGCAAGTGGATGGGCATCCTCTCAATCATCGGTTTTGCGACTATTTTCCTTGCCCCAACACCAGCCATATTAATTAGCGGCCAGATCATCCTATCAATTGGGTCATCATTTCTCGTCACTATTCGCAGTCTAGCCACAGCACTTGTACTACCCGACCATGTCGGCACTTTATACTCTGCTATTGCTATCGTACAGTCTGTGGGTGTGCTTGTTTCAGGCCCACTATTTGCCAGCCTCTTTCGGCTGGGAATGCATCTTGGAGGTGTCTGGATGGGACTGCCATTTTTGCAAGCATCGCTCTTCTTCGCCTTGGCGGTCAGTGCAATCTGGCGAATTCGGCTTGGACCCTCGTCTCGAGGTGTTGATGAGGAGGAGCATGAACCACTTTTATCTGGATAGTGCTGATAATTCTCCGTTTAACTCGATAAACTTCCAAGCGATTCAACCCGAGTTTGTGACATGGAGAACACACTATACTCTGTAACAGGGAGGGATCTCAACCAGTGGATTTCACCTCACGAGCAAATTAGAGAGTTAGGGCTGTCCCAGGGCCTCAGGGTTATCTAATGCCGAAGAACTTTCACCATTTTCCCTAAGCGAAGCATAAGATAAACCCAACTCAATAACAAGATACGGATGGATGGGGTCCATAGGGCGGCTAGACAGCACCTAATACATGTGGTTGCTAGGTACAAAACTGCAATGTTCATGAAGCAATTGATTGTATGGGGTGGGACATTGTACGTATGTAAATAGTAGTCCTCTATGGTGCTATGACCCAGACTGTCCGTTGAGCCTCATGTTTCCTTCCATTTTTCGTAGCTTCTGCAACCTATTCTAGTGCACGATGGGCAATCAAGTCGATGGAAACACCGATCTACTTACTTCAATTTATAAGAGAACATAGTATTGGCGGTCTCAAGCACCTGCTCGAGGTGTGGATCGCAGGAAAGTATCTCCAGAGATACTCCTATGTCATACGTGGAGACCAACCCGTGCATCAGCTCTTGTGCATCAGCTCTTGTGCTCATTTCCTGAAGTGAAGCTTTTATTTTTTGCAGTACTAAGATAGCCTTATCTTTCATCCTCTCCCCGGGAATCTGTTGCAAAATATATCAGCCTGTCCATTCCCGTCTTTGTCCAAAACCACCCGCGAGTTCTGCAAGGTTGAAGTCGGGCGCTGACAATCCATTCGTCCCCTGAAAAGGTTAATGTTAGTTATTTTCTTTCCAAGGAAGCAGTTGACCCCCCGGCTCACACTGAAGTACTTCCTTTTAAAAACCCCGATGGTGATATAGCAGCGAATAAGACATGTATTTTATTATTAAGCTTGCGGCAAGAATGATGAAGAACTGGAAATTCGATTCAAGATAATTTACGGGGTGAATGTGAGAAGTTGTCAAGACTGCCGTAGTGGGCTTTGATTCATGGTGCGATAATGCTTTACAAGGTTGGAGTATTAAATCAGGGTTTAGCAAAGGTCTTACTTATGTTATAAGCCCCATCCATGACCGTTGAAACTAGCACTATTTCGGAGTCCGTTCGGAGTTCAAGCTGGAATTTCCTGAATAGGAAATTTCAATGAGGTCCGATGCCGAGCTCCGATGCCGCGGCCCTATCCAGCAGGCATTTTCCCTTCTCTTGAACACCGAAAGCATTGACTAGAAGTTTGTTATCTACCATTAAAATAAATTCGATGGAAATGGCAACACCTCGTCGAAATGGGCGATTGTCATCGTGCGAGCCCTGCCGGAAGTCCAAACTACGGTGCGATCACCAAAGTCCCATCTGCGGTCGATGTCTGCATAGCCAGGCTGAGCGTTGCTTCTACCACCCTGCTCCGCTAACTCAGCCGAGGGCACGAGCTCCCAGGGTGATCTCACGAAGACCCAAGAGGCAGCAGCGCCCGGACAATCAGTTGGTCTTTCGTTTAGATCAAACGATTTCCAGCGCAGCCGCACCAAGCTCGCCATCAGGGTTGCCATCGCTTACAAATGATGGGGATACGCTACGCGACCAGCATATCGCGCGATGGACTCCGAAGGAAAAGCAGCCTCTGGGACCGGGAGTTCTAGGGTTGGTCTCCCCCAAAGATATATTCAGGGAGTATGAAGATATCCTGCGTGCCGAAGAACCAAGCAGTCTACCAGCAGTCACAGTACCAACAATTACATATTCACTGAGCGACCCTAATCAGGTGTTGCTAGGAGTTCAGATTCTATCACACCTACAAAAGATTCGTTGGTTCTATGAGATTATTGAATTAAAGAACAAGATTTACCCAGGATGGTTTCTCGGTCCTCCATTGACTCGCGCCTTGTGTGATTCTATGGAGCAAATGTATGATTGCGCAGTTCGCAACTCTCAGGATACCCATGCATCGCTAGCCACTTTGTCTCGTCAAATATTTGTTAATACATCAAAAGACGCCCGAACACATCCAACTATGAATTTGCCTGAGTATTTCGAATCAATAACTGCGAGATGGGAGACAATTGGACTTGTCTTCGCGCTATTGGGGACAGCATTATTCCATACACCTGATGATGACCCGATCTTCACACATCGCAACCCGTGGAAGCTTGAAAAACGCCAGCTCAGAAATATGGCCACTGCCATTGGAGAGATTTGCTGCCAATTTTGCAATGGTGCTGGAACGACTAGCGATCCATTTTGCTGGCTCATGACCCAGCAAATAGTTCTTTTGACTTCGATGTATGGTGACAGCGGTACGCCATCACTCTCCAATACTACCCGTTGGAAAGAAGGAAAAATAGCTGACATTCGGATAGACTATAGGGTCTGGCAAAAACTGGGAGATCTATCTACCATAGTTTACGCGTTCGGTTTGCATCAATCCGATGAAGATACCGAAGAAAAATTTCCATTCTTCTTAGTGGAGATACGAAAGCGAGCCATGGTGTGCGCATACGCAATTGACAAGGAGCTGGCGACCTCATTGGGGCGTCCCCCACGTATCTGCTCTCGATACTGTGTTATTCCACTTCCCTTGGATATAAGTTATGAGAACATAGTCCTTTCACGCAGTGAAAGAGAGAAGACACTTCTGAATCTCGACGCGAATGGTTGGAACACCGAAGGGAATCTGACTGTTGGCGTCAGGCTTCGCGTTGTGCTACTGACGAGTTTGTTGCGAGAACATATCCTAGAATTATCTTTGAGTCCTACAACTCAGCATATTATACCTAGAGTTGAGTTCGTATCCCATTATAGACTTCATATCATGTTGGTTTCAGGGACTGACCGGAAGGAACTACACAGGAAGTTGATTCAGGAATCTCGACAGACACAACGAGACCTTCCCTCGTTTTTGCAATGGTCTCCCGAGGAAGCTTCAGCCGGTGGTTACAGATTTGCACGAGATGAGGGCCGCGCCTTCGCTCACATAGAATTCACATACCAGGAGTTTCTACTACATCGAATCTTGCTAAAGCGCGTTGGGATAAACTCACAAGGTCTCATTGAAAGCTCCCTGGAAATAGTTACCACGCTGTTAGACATTATTTACATGCAGACCCAACCTGCTCACTTGACGGCGAATATGTCGTGGGATGTAAGCCTGCTCTGGCCCTCAATACTGCGATGGGATATCATAAGCTCATCTACTTTAGTTATGCTATATGGGCCTTCCTGCTGCAGGCATCCTGACTTCGAAACTGCTCTCGGAGCATACCTCTCCGATATTGAGTCCATCACCAACGCTGTTATCTGCAAACATTCGTTCCCTTATTATCCAAAAGCTCAATACTTTTGTCTCTCATTTGACCTTCCTAGTGCCGCCGCACGAAGGGAATTATGAGATTGCCCAACAAGGGGCAAGATTTATTCGTCGAGTGCTCGATCGAATTCTTTCTCCTGTGTGTCCCCCGCCGGACCCTTTGGTTCCGGATGTTGAAGTATCTGAAAATTGGTTTGACGGTTGTGATTTGGATGGCAACCTTGACTTCATGGCATGGTTTGACAACATCCACTGGTCGCAGGACCCGTTGTTAAACTTCACTTGACTTGATTCTGACAAACTTCAATTTAATATTGTTGTAGAAGCTTTGGAGAGTGAGAGCACTTTTTGCTAATTATCATGATGTTTAAGATGCTTCCACAAAAGCAAAGTGCTTTTTTCTTTATATGCTTGCTTGCGGTTGCCCTGGATATTGATTCATCTTTGGGATATAACTACTGGGAAAAGTATATACGAATGAGAGAAACGGGGGTAGTGATGGAACATAGATTCGATAGTATCGCTCATGCGTGGCATTGTAAAAGGCTGGTAACGAACCTAACGATGTTTCGCAAGCAGCTTTTGGAGGTGCCCTTAATGATGAGTTTAGGAACCAATGAAGTCGAAGGTGGACATGCGCACGAACATCACAATAAGCAAAGTGAGACCTCAGAAGGATTAGAAGCTTGAACTTTTCCATCATTTATTCCATGATCTCTTTTGCTGCTCAGTGGGTATTGTTACTCATGTGGGTTTTGTGGGGGACTACCCTGTATATAATGCGCTTTAACGAGCCTTGAAACTGCTTGAACATTGTTTAAGTTGCTGTATACCAGGTGCCAAGGTGACAGAAGGGCTGCTGCTACCAACATTACCAAGTTCGCCAACACAGCCAAGCTTTGAACTCCACGAATCTACATGCATACATGACATCTTGCAGAATATATAGTGACTTACATATAGGCCTCGCTAAAAACTGGGAACAGGTTAGAGGCTCTATATAACTCTTAATCTGAGAGCTGTCAGAAAGGTCTAGACTCAGAAGAAATTTTGAGACATTACAATGATACAAGAATGCGATCGGAATGAAGAGACTATGCGTTTTCGGAGTTCAAAAATTGATTATTTCCTAAATAGGTAATTGATGGCGTTTGCTCCGAGTTAGCCCCGGGGGTAGCTATATCCACATAGATATTTAATCTTGGTATAAATAATTTAGTGGTGTATCCCATGGAACCAAGCAACAGTCCTCGAATGCAACAAAATTTCCCTAGACACTCAATATACCTCGCAAAATACCAATGGCAACCAGCTTGTGCTGGTCGTTGGAAGCTGACAATCGCTTTGGCCCTCGTGTCAGCATTGATTGTCGTGCCTTTGACTTTACCCTCTTATTTGAGGACATATTTTTCACGTCTCTTCCGGCCGCAGTTTTCTTATTGATTTTACCTATGAGACTTTGTTTTCTCCGGCACGAGTCGGTCAAAACCATTTCATACAAATTAGCGGTCTACAAACTAGTAAAATTGCTGGCTTCTATCCTCCATGATTGTGTCTAAGCTCAAGCAGTGCTTTCTCGCCGTGTTATTTGTCCTCCAAGTTCTGTTTGCGGCCTTTCAAGTCCGAGAATCCGTCCTTCATACGCGGGCTTCCTTGCCTGCAGTTATACTCAACATCACAGCAACTTTTGCGGCGTCATATACCTCGTTCATAGAGGACCAGCGGTCTGTGAAACCATCGGATCTTCTCATCCTCTATTTCTCGGCGTCTAGCATTTGCAGGCTGCCTCAGCTGCGCTCACTATGGTTAATCCCATCCGTTGGAGTCTGCCGATACCTCTCACTAGCTAGCTTTCTTCTGACGGTGGCTATTATAGTTCTTGAATCGATTCCAAAAACCAAGGTTCTGCACTCTCACTATTGTGTTGGTACTGATGAAGAGAAACTCGGGGTTTGGAGCCGAAGCTTCTTCATCTGGGTACTGCCATTCCTACAGACAGGATATAGGGAAGATCTGGAGGTCGAGGATGTTCCAGAAGTTGACATGGATCTTCAAGGGCAATGCTCGGGTGGCAAACTTCGAAAGTCCTGGGATTCTTCAAGCGCAAACAGTGCTCATCGCTTAATCAAAGCTGCATTTCGTGCATACGGATGGGCTTGTGTCTCCGCAATCCCCCCACGCCTAGCCTACAGTTGCTTTACCTTCGCCCAGCCCTTTATGATTACAGCAACTGTGAATTATATTGGAGGGTCATCTTCGTCAGAGCCTAAGACTTTCGGAAATGGACTCATAGGCGCGTATGTTCTGGTGTATTTGGGGTTGGCGGTAGGGCTCTATTCATTATTGCCAATGCAGCATGTCTCTAATAATCGCAAAAAGGTTTCCAAAGCCATATACTGGCGTCAGACATACCGTCTTCTCACCATGTTGCGATCTGGTCTTATATCTATGATCTATGACCAGACTATCGACACGACTGCGGCTGATTTGACTGATTCTGCAGCTATCACATTAATGGGGACTGATGTCGAACGAATAGTGGCTAATTTAAAGAACTTGCATGAGGCATGGGCATCCATCATAGAGTTGGGGATTGCGATTTGGTTGTTGGAGCGCGAGCTCGGGGCCGCCTGCTTTATACCTCTCGTCATCTCACTGGGTAAGAGTTCCTTATCTAGATCTAACAGATATATCCCAGGAAAAACCACTGAGAAGCTTTATCACTAGGCTCCGTTCTAGCAATGGTCCCAGTTTCAAGCCAATCCGGACAGGCACAAAAACAATGGATTGAGCGAGTACAAAAGCGGCTTGCAGTGACAGCAAGCACGTTAGGAAACATGAAGGCTGTACAGACGCTCGGGCTGAGTGATGTTATTCTACCACTGGTATCACATCTGCGTGAAATTGAGGTGAAAACTTCAGTGACTTTCCGAAAGTTGCTGATATGGCAGGTTGCACTCTGTGAGTACCCGAGATGGATGAGAGGGCTATAAGGAACATAAACTGACGTTGAGTCCAGCTAACTTGCCTGTTGTATTCGCTCCCTTTGCTACATTTACAGTTTACGCGATTATATCTGTTGTGCGACACGACGGGTCAATTCTCTCTGCCCAGGCATTCACATCCCTCGCTTTGATTTCTCTTCTCACAGAGCCCTTGCTCCTTTTCTGTCAAGCTATGCCTGCACTTTGGCAGGCTATCGCTTGCTTTGACCGAATTGAAGCATATTGTGCGAAGGGTACCCCCTCATCTGCAAAATACGAAGAGGAGGTTCAGCCACTGTCAACATCTGAAAAAAACTATCCAATCTTGATCTCCTTCCAAAATGCAAACATAGCGTGGTATTCAGAAAAAGAGCCTGTGCTCCGCGATCTCAGTGTTGATATCCATCAGGGCATTACGATGATAGTCGGTCCCGTTGGATGCGGGAAGTCGACTCTGATTGAGAGCATCCTCCATCAGCACATGGTTAAGAATGGTTCCAGAACAGCCTCATTCTCAAGAGCAGCCTATTGTCCACAGACCCCGTGGATCAGGAATGACACCATCCGGAACAATATCATCGGATTCCAGGAATTTGATAAAACATGGTATAATTTCACTTGCGAGGTGTGTGGCCTACAAGGGGACCTCGAAGCTCTTTCAGGAGGTGACATGCATTTGGCTGGTAGCGGCGGCATCTCACTTAGCGGAGGCCAAAAGCAGCGAGTTGTGAGTCATGGTTAATAACATTCAACTGTCTTTGCACGCACTGATGAGCCCTCTCTTTGCATCTGTAGGCGCTCGCCCGAGCAGTCTATTCCAGGCTTAACATTGTCATTCTTGATAATGTGTTCAGCGGGGTTGACCCGACAGGTATTGCTACCATCGCCAACCGGCTTTTCGGCAAAGACGGCCACTTTAAAAAAATGGGGATATCGGTTATTCTCGCCACGAGCACTTGTATGTCTCGAGATGCCGTTGAGGGCAGATAAAGACTATTACAATGCGATCATTGCTAAGAGAATATATAGATCAGTTGCTCCTCCATGCGGATCGAATCCTGATGATGGACGAAGGAAAGATTACAGCATCAGGACCATACAATGAGATGCTATCCAAGGAACCGAAGATTATTTCAGAGCTTCAGAAGCCAACGTCAGATCTTCCTCTCGCAACAGTTGAGGGGTCAGATTCTGACCTTACTGTTGTCGAAAAAAAAGATCACACCGGCGTTTCGGTGCAAACGGCCGACGGTAAAAAGACCATCCGTGTTGAACATCAAGGAAATTGGCCTGTGTATAAATACTACCTTCGGAGCGCAGGATGCGGCCTTCTGGTCTTGTTCCTGGCATTTACTATTATTGAGGCTTTCTGTACCAGCTTTCAAGGTCTGTTCTGTTTGATCCCAATTGACCAGAAGAAAAGTTAACTTCTTATAGCATTATGGATTCAATGGTGGGTTGAGGCAAATGAAGAGGAGGCTAACAAGCAGCTGGGAATGTATCTCGGTATTTATGGCTTGATATTTGTATTGACATGTTTGAGTCTCGTTACTGGCTGCTGGTACGTGTTTTAGATGCGACTTTCTTTTTCCAGAGCTGACTGGATATCATAGGATCCTCTTCGTCAGGGTACTTAACAATACTTCGCTGAATTTGCATTCCGATCTTCTCAAAACAGCATTTCGGTTGGCGATCATAGTCTAACATCTATAGTTTGGCGTACTAATATTTTCTACCCAGGGCATCGATCAGCTTCTACCAAAGTGTAGACACCGGCTCAATAACGAATAGGTATTAGTAGTCCTAGAATCATCTAGGGTCTTTGGTGTTGCTAACATATCTGAAATAGATTCAGCCAAGATCTGGAACTTATTGATATGATGCTACCGATGTATGCCGTCAATTGCGTGACTAGTACGAACCCTTCACCAATATACAGCTAGAGCTAACTCACTCGGCAGGTTTTGTTAATGTTTTCATCAACATTATTATTATATGTGCAATGGGCAGATACCTGGCAGTCTCAATTCCGTTCTTGGGAGTGGTTCTATTCTTCCTTCAGTCATACTACTTGCGCACATCCCGGCAGGTCCGATTGCTCGATATCGAGGCTAAGGCCCCTCTCTACACACACTTTCTCGAGACAATCCAGGGCATATCAAGCATTAAAGCCTTTAGCTGGGCGCCCCAGCTGCGAGAGAAAAGCCACTCCCTACTAAACCGATCGCAGCGACCAGTCTACATGCTTTACAGTATCCAGCAATGGCTGATTCTGGTTTTGGATTTGGTCGTAGGGGCCATCGCAGTTATTTTGATTGCTATGATCACATCCCTGAGAGATCAATTCAATGGAGCATCCATTGGGGTTGCACTCAACATTTTACTGACCCTAAATCAAACTTTGGCAAATGCTCTCAAAATGTGGACCATGACTGAAATCTCTGTCGGGGCTGTATCGCGCGTGCAACGATTTATTGAAGATACTCCCTCGGAAGAACGTCGCGTGGTATCTCCAATTGCGCCTCAATTGCCGCATGACTGGCCTTGCAGTGGTGCGGTAGAATTCACAAACGTGACTGCTGGATATGAGTACGTATTATCTCACTTTAGCGGAAGTTTCTTTTGTTATATATATACACCCAAAGCTAAGCTAGAGACAGCCATTCGACGACTCCGGTCCTCAAAAGTCTTACCATGGCCATTAAGCCAGGGGAGAAAATTGCCATCTGCGGACCATCCGGGAGTGGAAAGAGTTCACTTATCATGGTAATACTGCAGATGCTTGACCTTCAGTCTGGACGCATCAGCATAGATGGTGAGGAACTCGCTGAGATCCCGAGAAGCACAATTCGATCGCGCATCAATGTTGTTCCCCAAGACCCATTCTTCATGCCGGGTACCCTCCGGTTTAATCTTGATCCTCGCCGGTCTGTGATCGATGCAGAACTGATCCGTGCCGTCGAGAAGGTGGGCCTCTGGGATCGAGTTCATGCCAAAGGGGGGTTGGATATGGAGTTCTCTGCTACGGACTGGTCGGTCGGACAGAGGCAATTGTTTGCCTTGTCTCGGGCTATTGTGAAGAAGAGTGCTCTGTTGATCTTAGATGAGGCTACAAGCAGGTAATGATTTGTCCCGAATATTTGTCTATTGATTTATGGATTTTCTGGATTTCTATGGAAATTGAAGCTGACGTTATTTTCGTATTAGCGTCGATTTGGAAACGGAAGCGATCATGCAGGATATTATTGAGAAGGAATTTTCTCGGCAAACTATCATTGCGGTGGTGCACCGGCTTCGCTATATTCATTGGTTCGACCGGGTGATGTTGCTCAAGCATGGGGAACTTATGGAGTGCGATAGAGCCGAAGCATTGCAGCAGCTATCTTTGGATTTCCAAGAGCCGTCTAGTAGTGGATGAAATCCAATTAAGACTTTGTGCTTACCGATACTCTTCATCGTAATGATCGAGCTAAATTTTGAAAATCTATACAGAAAGAATTGGGAGAGTCCGGAGATACGTCGTGCGAGATATGCTTTCATTCATTTACTTTAACTCCTACCTACTCCATACCCTGTATGTAGCTTGGTCCTACCTCATGGGGTTAGCCTTACCTACTACTGTCCCTGCAGGTACGGTGCTAAACCAAGACACCGAGGGAACGAACCGAGGTGTAATTCTTAACCAAACTGAGCCAGGCTCGATGATATTGCTCATATATCACATCACCAGAACAGGTACTTCTAATCCTACCTGTGATGACTTCGGATGGTACAGTGGATGATCAATATCAAAGCCCCTGGAAACCCTGAAACCTTCTTATTTTCACTTACGAAAGGTAGGTTTGTTGGCTACGGACGACTCGGAATTGCTGCAGCAGGCGGATCGCATCTGATCTCCATTCGCCTCAATTCTTTCTCGGTAGGTAGGTTTTTTGCTTTTAACTCAAGTGATATGTCGACTGATAAACGGCACCCATGCGCGCGTTGGACTTGGAGATACTAGTAGTATATATAGCCCTAAACAATTTTCATTTCTGTGAATACTCACCAAGTAGAATGGAAAGGCTGTCCCAATAGGATTGTCCGATCTATCAATTATGAAATATTTGATTTATATTGCGTTATTGACTTCCATCCTATATTTTAAATGAAATCACAAGTAGCATAGTAACGGTTGTAACACCGCACCAAATCCTTGCCAAATCTATTAACATCTTCATTGAAATCCTCATTATCTCCGCGAGATAGACCACGAAGCCACAAGAATCAGCAAGATTTAGTAGTCTTCCACATTCCGTCGTTTCTTGGCATCGAAGAAATACAATGGCAGAGCAAAAATAAGGACCAAGACATTCAGCATGAACATGATCATGTACACCTGAACATAACCGTTTTTTTTGGCCCAGTCGACTGCCACATATAGGAAGACGAATGCGACCAGATTTTTTAATATGTTGATTAAGATTAGAGATTTCGCCGCGTCTCGTTGATGACGGTGAACAATATATGTGACGACAATGTTAGGCGTGTAGACTGATCCGAAGGAAACCAGGCCGAAACCAACCGCAATAGCACTCCAGTGGAGCTTATTGCCACAAGCGAAGGCAAGTAAAATGCATCCTGCAGGGCCAAATGCCATGCCGGGAATAAGGGAGATCAGGCGTTGCTCTGGCCAAATTTTCTTGTCGGAGGAGTGACGGACGATGTAGCGAGTGATTACATCAGATAGACTGCCACCACCATAGCAGGCAACGACAAAACCAATCATGGCTGCAATTTCCATCAAGCCCACAGCGTTTGTCGAGAACAAATAGGGAGGGGCCATGAGGAGAGAAGACATGTTGAATCTATGCGCACACGAGAGGTCAGGACGGGATTGTTATCTCACAAGAATGCCCTCTGGGCTAGCTTACATCATGATTACCTGGGGACTCAGGGTGATGGCGTAAACGAAAATGCCCCATAATACAGACGGATGCACCAGGAGCTTGAGTGGGTCTAGCACGGCTTTCAGGAAATTAACATCTCGGTCGTACGAGACAGGCGGCAGGATCTCCCGTACGGAGGGAGTGTAGATGGTGTAGTTGTTTGAGGCTGAGTGAACTGATTTCGTGTCCTCACAAAACTCCTCTGCAGGCTTTCCTTCCTCAAATATTGTCTGGTTCTGCAGGGTCTCCGGCTGATTGGTCGTCACGTCAAACTCGGGGCGGGCGAAGTTGGACTCAGGAAACAAGAAAATTGTCAAGATCAGATTGAAGATCGCCAGGCCACAGCAGAGCCATAAAAAGGAGCGCCACTTGTCAGCAGTCAATGTGGTCATGAAGCCGGCAATAAGTGGACCGACTGCACTTCCCCCGGAGATGAGCACAACGTAACTAAATGGAAGTCATTATTTTGTCCAGAGCGTTTGTTATCTTATAGCACAGATCGAACACTCACATGGCCATCATGGCTCCGCGCTGATGAACAAAGGTAGTGTCGGCCACGATTTCGGGAACAATGCTCTGTGGAAGGCCGGGGTATCAGCCAGCTCTATGTATAATGACCGACTTGGTTATAATTACCTCTCCGGCTGCAGCAGCAAATCCCAGCAAGCATCTGGCAGCGAGCAAGCTGTTGAACGATGTCGTCGCCGCGCTCCAGGCCAACATGCCTGCCTGCATCGCCATCGACAAAAGAAGGGAAGCGCGTTTGCCGAATTTCATAGCAATTGGTACCCAGAAGATGTTTCCAATGCCGAGAAAGAGGAAGTTAAACTATACATGTTGGTATCTATCCGTTAGACCTCTGGTTTCTTTCCTTGATGTCAAAAGAAGTACTGAACATACAGTCATAACTTGGGTTGCCTCAGATTGGGACTTGTGAAACTCCTCCATGAGGAGGGGGATAGCAACAGAGATGCCAGACCCTCCCATGTTGGAGACAAAGTTGTGTAGAGATGTTACAAGAATGGCTGTGACCTTGAGGCCAAATGGCCAGCGTAAGGGGTCTTTCGGATCATTGGTTGGGAATGGAATGAGTTCAAGAGGATGGTGCGTCATGTTTGCGGGAACTGCTGTAGGGATCAAAATAGCAAACAAACCCTGCACGACAAGGAAGCAGTTTGGAGAAGATATGGGGAAATATATGGGGAAAGAACCGTCTGGGGAATGATCCGGGGAAGGTCCGGGGGAAGGCCGGGGTAACAGCCGGCACCAACTTCTGGGGAAACTTTATATTCCCACAACTCAAGTGTTTAGTATAGACTTTTAGAGCTTTATGCGAGGACAAGGAAGCAGTTTAGCTCGTGGTCTAGCCTGAATGGTTGTTATTTCCTGTATGCACCCCGGCGAATGCGAGTCTGCGACCCCTTCCCAGATCTACGGCTACTGAAGGTAAGCACTTTATTCGGAACTTTGGTGGACAAGTCACCGGTCCTAAATACGAGGACACAATCGTTGCCAACATTACGCAATAAAGGTACATCCGTGTGAGTTTGTACGGAGATGTCTCGTGGTACCAAGCTAGTGTAAATCATTTAAGTCCCTCAGCATGAGAGATAGAGGACTTTTATGTGAACATATTCCAATCCTTACATTACTACAGGTCGCCTAAATAAATAGGAGCGCGCCGTGCATCTTTAGCAGACAGAAGGTTTCTAGGAGCGAGAGCCATGGAGCATGCATTTGGGCGTACAGAAACCACCTATCCCGTTGGGTATGGCGAATTGAATACTTCAAGTATGAGAATGATCATATTCCCAACATAGTGATATGTAACGAAGAAACAACGAACTGTAAACAGAGATGGTCAATTTTTAAGTATGTCGTACAAAACCTATACTAGAGCGTACGGTATGATCTTGGCCCTACAGAAAAGGTTAAATGTGTGGACTTTATTCCACCTGAAAAATCTCCTCATTCCAGATACCAGTCTTTCTCGGAGTCAAACCCCATTCGGATTCAGCATATATTTCATGAGAGGGGTAAACCTCCTGAACGCAGCATTGTTAAAGTCCAGATTGGCCGTAACTTGGTTTATATACCCCTACTCTACAATATTACATAGCAGATTCCTAATATAGCTCGTGGATACGTGCTTCTTCGCCTAGCGTGTAAATTATCAATCGATACTAACAATATAGTCTGGGTAGATATGAAAGTCGGTGAAGAAGTGGAACTTGGCGTTGAGTGGGCCACCATCGAGTGGGCCACCCAACCCATATTTCTAGCTTGTAGCAACGTAATTTTCGCTAATTTTTGAAATGATGATAGTATGACCTTGTACTCTCTTTGAAATTGAGATACGGTGTTCAAAAGTCTTATCGATAGCTATCGAAGGACACCGGAATCAAATAACGACGTCATTGTTGAGGTGTAAGTGAAAGAAATATTGCATTTACTATGTGTTTCGGACTGCGCCACTCGCTTATGTGGGCCACTGTGAAGGGGCAGAGCGTGTGACGGACTATGTATGTCCTTATATAGCGAGCGCGGTTCTTAAGATGTGTCTTAAGAATTCTAGTCTTTTGCCAGTGGCGCAGCGGATTAACCTTCGGAACGCGCCCCGGAGGTTGCCCGTGACAGAGCGGGCCAAAGGTCAAATGCCTGATTTTTCAGGTTTGAGTCCTGAATACGGAGGTTAACTAACCAGTTAGTTAACTAGAGCGGTGTCGAAAGCGGTCTATAATTAAGGCAAATTAAAAATCAGTATTATATAATCAGGCATTTGACTTTTGGCTGTGCTCCTTCGCACGCCACTCGCATGTGAAAAGCGTGTGCAGAAATGTTTTATTATCCTTCATCGCTCATATACCCGTACGAAGCAAATCGCAAATTATCTAGACCACACTGCGACTCCGAATCTTCTCTATTTAGTGTATAAATAGAGCCTCGGTCTATAGTGTTTTCTAAACCACAGAGTTTCAACCCTCTTCGTTAGATTTCCTCGTAAAGATTAGAAAACGATACACCCGGCTCCACAACTCAAAGCCATGTTTTAACCCCCATACATTTGTTTCATTCGGTGGAGATCGAGGACTACGCATCCTTTGCTAATATGGCTGGATCCGCGGTATCTATGTATGGTATTTAGTGATATGTAGATAGGATATAAATTCTTACCCATAACATACACCAGGTTCTTCCCTAGGAAACTGTCCATAAAGGCGCCTTATACACATTTATGAGTTTCATAATCTCTTAGACTTCTTACGCACTGCTCGGCCGCACAGCACCGCTTAGCACGTGGGTAACTACGGTTGTAAATATATCGCCGCAAGACTCCCAGCCTTGGGTATCCGTGAGTGATCCATAATAAGGATTGCGCGAAACATCATTCTCCAATCGCACAGGTGACATAGTCAAAGTTGCACAATGTCTGGGCGTCGGAGGTTACAACCCGATTTGTCGACATTGTTTTGTTGTGGTAAATTTTTGTGGCAAATCGAGGATTATGGTATTCGTATTCTATGGGGAGCTACCAACATTCTTTATATACCTTATCCATAGTTATATAAATGTAAATTACGTTATGAAGTATTAGATATTTTTTTCCCGCCACAGTCATAATCAACAACCCTGAGATGGCCGGATGTACAAGCCGGGGATACCGGGGTAAGCTCCCCTGCGGGGAAAAATCCCCACAATTCGGTCTCAGGCTCAACCCCGCTTTTACGTAGAGTAATTAAGCGATTAATGGCGTTCTGGAATGAAATTATGAACGAACAGTTGCCATTAGACCAATGTTGGTTGGCTATGGGAATACTGAGGAAATTTTAAATGTGGGGTTAATGCTTAGTTCACAACTCAGAGCGCAAGGGTATTGGACCGTTTTTTTTTGTTCCAGCAGAGCACGTACCTCATGGTTCTAAAGACAGTGCATGATGAGGCGAATTCGCCTCATGTGTAATATGGGCATATTGGATATGGGCAATTTTGGTGCGACATGGGAATTGGAAGTACTTTTGCATACGCGAACTGTTATTTGAATCATTAGATGCTGTCTAAATGGTATTCCTCGCATTTATTCCAACGTGGCTTAGTCTGGTGGATAGGAGTGGCCATCCTCTGTGGGTGTCTAAGGGGCAAGCAAGGTGGGTTTTCAATGTCCCACTTCTTGCTGGATCAAGAAGCAAGTTCAAGTGACAATGAACTAGGTAACTTGATCAGGGTCGAAAAAGGCGCACATTCACCGTTGTCCAGGCCACTCCTCTCACTGATATTACGGATTTATTTACTTGGATTGCTTAGAAATTGAAACTGCTTGCAACTCGACAAGCACTTGGTAGTTATCATGAGGGTCTGGCTAGCTAAATATCGTTCATCTGATACTGTAACATACTGTTGTAATCTACCGCCTATCGTCAATTCAAACATTGGGCCCGGATTCCAAGTTTAGCTTTATTTCCTCTTCCTCGGCAGGCCGGGATGCTAGTCGTGTACCCCCGGTTTCCCCGGAGGGAGCGACGTTAGCCCTTTGGGCCGTGTTCCGTTTCCCGCTTACGTACCACATAGTTAGCAAAAGATGGATGATCATTTAGCTACTCTATAGCTCCTTTTGATTATACCCCGGTAGTTTAACCCCGGGGTTCCGGTGTTCACCGCTGGTATTGTATGCCGGCGGATAAATGAGGGGATTATATATAAAGATAAGTGCAACAAAGGGGGAAAAAGAGGTAGCGTACGGAATCATCATAAACGGTTTCCGTGTGTTTATCTATCATGTCTTACATTACTTACGGAGCCTTCGTGATTGTTTTATGGTTTGTCGGCAGTGGTGTGTATAATGTTTTTTTCCATCCTCTCAAGGCTATCCCAGGCCCGTTTATGGCCAAAATCTCTCGATGGTGGATTTTCACGCTGGAAATGAGAGGGAATCCTCACATGGAGTTACTTCATTTACACCGAAAGTATGGTATGTTTACTATCGCCTAGTAGAGTGTTACCATCGTGCATTCATTAACAGATGATAGGGCCAATGTTGAGGATCTCACCTAATGAAGTCTCATTTAACGACGTAGAAGCCTCTAACGTTATTCATGCGCAAACCTCTAAGTTTGAAAAATCCGAATACTTCTATCGGGCTTTTGAAGACCAGGCTTCCAATCTCTTCACAATGCGCGATCGCAAGCAACACTCCCAGGATAAGAGTCTCATCTCCCATGCATTCTCGAGAGCAAATATCCTGAGACATGAGGAATCAATATATGAGAAGGCTCTTTTCTTGATCGATCGTATGACCCAATACGCAAAGGATGGCCAGATAATCCCACTTTTCCCTGCGTTCCGTTGCATGACGCTAGATACTATCTCTGAGTTCGCTTTTGGGACATCTACTCATGCATTACAGCTGGACAACTTCGAGTCAACCATTTTCGAATCTATCGATAAGTCGAATAGCTCAGTGCCATTTGTAAGTGTCTTCTTCCTACCCGGTAAGAAAAGGAAGATTCTAATAAGCCCAGTTCCAACATTTCCCCATTCTACGAGAAATACTGCGATGGGTAAATTATTACAATCTCAGTCCTGTTCCAAGTGGGATTCTGGAACTAGCACGGACAGCCGAGGCTGGATTCCAACAGATGAATACGAGTGACACTTGGACCATGTTTAAGAATATGATATCAAGCGCCGAAAAGAAGTCCCGGAGTCTCACACCTGAACATTTAATCTCAGAGGCCATTGTTATGATCATTGCTGGAACGGACACAACCGCATCAGCGCTAGCAGTCACACTCCACCACCTCATCCAACAACCCGAGATATATCGAAAACTTCAGGAAGAAGTGCGGACTGTTATGCCAAGACTAGACTCTAGACCTACCGTCGCCGAGCTCGAGGCGTTGCCATTCCTTAATGCGTGTGTCAGAGAAGGCCTCCGGGTCTGTTGTCCTAGTCGAACGCGACTCCCTCGAACTGTCCCAGAGAATGGATGGAATTTCAAAGGGCATTACCTACCGGCTGGGGTAAGCTTAGTCTTTCAAACTTCTTTCTTCGTGATGTGATTAGAGATATGACTGACCCCTTACAGACGGAAGTGAGCACTACTCCTCTATACTTTCTCTATGATGAGGCCATTTTCCCTTCTCCTACTACCTACAACCCAGCGCGATGGTTGGTTGATGACGACCAAAAGCAGAAGATGTTAACTTATTTCCATCCCTTCTCACAGGGAACACGACAGTGTATTGGACAAACGTAAGGCCCCACTGTATGTATTTGACGAAGCACTGATCTTGATTATGTTGTTTAGTCTATCGCTCACCGAGCAAAAAATCGTTTTATCGATGTTTGTTAGACGATTTGATCCACTGCAAGTTATGAAGGAGAATTTGAAAATACAGGAGGCAATTACTGTGGTGCTGGATGATCCTGTTGATGTTCGAATTGGCTTGGTAACGGAATGAAATCAACAGTTACGGTCAGAAAGATGGAGGATTTCTGTGTGAATTTTTGTATGTCCTACAAAATTGTCGGTTACATAGTTTTTAAGGAGTTTGATATTACATGGGGTGCCAAAAGTCTGTTTTCACCTTGGAGGCTCATAAACTACTCATATCTCCTGTATAACTTATGGGACATGGCTGGAGGGACTAGGCGCATGCAACATCAGTCGTGGACCCTTGATTTTCATGTATTAATTATGACTCTTTGACCGCCAGTATATTTAGGGTTATGTCTGTTGTTAGCCTTCTCTTGGGGGTTTATTTGTTATGATATGCCTATCTGTACTTTTCTCCCTGGAACCGTCCATGTAATACTGCCAAGGGTGCGTACTATTCAGTTGAGAGTTGATAAGCCTCCCCCGTCTTCCTTTCTCCTCATTAGATTCCTTTTATTTTAAGTGTTATTTACGCATCATTTGTGCGCATGCAATCTTCCATTAACTGATTCATAACACCCCAGTTTTTATTTTATGACATTATGAGAACCACAGCTTGAATGGTGCTGCTTCCTCTTTGCCTTTAGGCCCACCGGTAATGGATACCGAGCAAGTTGCTCTGGCTGCTATTAAAGCCTTGCGGCAATGAAGACTGCAAAATCACAATGCTCAGAGAAACCGTCGTAAGTTATCAAGATTCTTACTTTTTAACTGCCAGTGTGATCTCAGCCTCGCTAATTATATGCATCCCGGACCCTGGGATTTGCTCCCTGTCTGTTCACTCCCGAGCTTTCAAAGATCTAGAGACACATCCGAGAGCCTGCGAAGCGCTTATATCGCCAAAGATAAAGGGAGAACAGCACTACACATTAGCGTCGAGGAAATCCGAGCAAGAAAGCAAATTCAGGATTGAAGGGAATCAAACGTAGTATTCGAGCTTAATCTCAAAAACAACTTGTACTTCTTCAAACACGTAACTTATAGAGCTTCACAAGATAACAGATACATGTAGGTAACACTCGAGACAAATAAAGTCACATGATACAATACAGTCATGGGTTCAATTATACCTATCCTAGTAGCCCATGCTGGACATCTCCAGGTGCCGGCGCTGGAAGTCTGGATAAATCTAGGTCTCGTGCCGCATTTTGAGCGCCTGTAAGATCAATGTTTAGTCTTTTGAACAACATTTCGAGCTCGGGATATCGCTTCAGCGCCAGTCCGATGTATTGAAGACTTAATTCTGTCTTTCGTGCCTGAATTGCAGTATGGTGTCGACCTTCCAACCAGCGAAGATCCGCCGAGTCGTGAAATTTAGATCGAGTTGCGGCAGCACGGAGCTTTCCCTTGAACAGATAGAATGGATCAAGAAAACATGAATGGCCGCTTCCAAGGTTTTGGCCATTCAGAGTTCGGACGGTAGCTTGTATACCTCTCATCGTGTGTCGAGAGCCTAAAAGTAATTAACAACAATGTGCGGAACGATACCAAGAGAAAAAATTACCGGAAAATTGTTCGCAAAATATTTCCACGAGCACAGGATTACTGTGGTCAGGCTTGTCGGACCAGAGAAATGCAACATAGTCCTGGCGGGTTTGTGGAATAATGGTGAATCCACCTTTACCATTGAGCAGAGCAACAGCCTGTGGTTTGGATATGGATGCAAGGCAGTCAATATCCTTGCTTTCGCGGGCACCACCTAGTACGCCAATGGCATAGCCGCCAAAAATGCCGAATTGCACATTATTCTGGCTTAAAACTCGGTGGAGGCTGATAGCGGCATCGTTTAGCCGGTCTTGAAGCATGGTAGGGTAAGAAATTCCAATTTAGCAAATTAAGATCTTGAAAATCTAATCAGAGCAGAGAGTTCTTTAATAGCTCATCAGGGCTGCTCGTCGATTTCCTGGTCGCTCAATTCGTGCGGTTGCATCAGCCACGTGGATATTATCTGTATAAATATCACAATATTGGCGGCTACGGCCTAAAAACCCTTATATTGCGTGGGAAACAAGTCTAATAATAGAAATTTTGATAATAAATAACAATCACACAATAGGCTATGCTAGAATGGGATGGACAGCGCTTACCCGCCCGCATTGACCCTATCTAAATCCCGACCCAGGGATGCACTGGAGCTCCTCTTCCCGGCCACTTGCTATGAAAGGTGACATTTGTACATCCCAAAACTCGTCCACAGACGAAACTCGTTCGTCTACTAGCACGCTCGCTAAATACTGCACTTTGGATGGTGCCTTGCTTAGGTTAAGCTGGATCCATTCATCATCCAATTCCATACCGCCTACCAGTTGCTCTGCAGCAATTCTCGCCATGTCGTCGCCAGATTCGAAAAATCTCCGACATAGACCGATGAAATAGGGCGATAGATAGGGAAACGGAAGGGTTTCCAGTGCTTTCCCAGGGACTAGATCCAGGATTTGACGGCTGTAAGCTGGGACGTCGGATCTTTCGGAGCGGGGGACAATCATATGCTCCACAGGCGAAAGATGAAAAAAGGTATCTGGAAATATCACAATCACAAGGTTGGGCTGAGACTGTGCGCGCAAGGCAGGAAACCCCTTTTTGTATTGCGTGAAGATGTCGTACTCCATGTTTGGACGAGGCCTATACTGGCCGGTGGAGCAAAGGGTAGATGCTGCTGTTGACAAAGAGGCCTCTGGAACACATAATTCAAGATCCTAGTTGGTAATGATGAGACGAGAAGCAATTTCTGGGGGCTAAGAGATATCTTACATGCACCACTCGTGGCACATTGTAGTAATTCAGAGCTAGCTCTCCAATCACACATACTGGGATTTTTTCATCGCGTAGGATAGATAGTACCGAAGCAAGAACTTTATTGACAGCCATGGTTACCCATAAAATGGCTGTCGCATCATGGCATTGGGTGAGTGAATATGCTTGTGACCTGGGCCCAGCGCTTAGGCGATCAGCTGACCCACTCGCCAGTCACATGACATGATTCTCCAGACCACTGGAACAAGCCGATGTTACTCCTTTCTCAACCCCTGAGAGCACCTTCAAGGCCATCCATGATGGCCCAATTCATCCGAAACTTATTTAGCCAGCCGTCTGTCTCCATTCAGATTCTTTCTGATCTTCACTTGGAAGTAAACCAGCAATACACATTGTTTGACGTGCCAGTTGTCTCCAAATATCTGCTGCTAGCCGGGGATATTGGGCGTTTAGCAGACTACGATCAATACCTTCCTTTCCTCCAAAGGCAAACGGGGAAATTTGAGTTGGTTTTTCTTATCCTCGGCAATCATGAATTTTATGGCGCATCTTTCGAGTCGGCATTGGAAACAGCGAGGCGGCTTGAACAGGAGCCGTCTCTAAATGGAAAACTCATTTTGCTACATCAACGACGATATGATATCCCAAACTCCAACGTCACAATACTGGGATGTACCCTTTGGTCTAATATTCCGACCAATTCCAGAGATATTGTCCATTACAAAATCCAGGATTTTCAGAAAATCAAGGGTTGGACAATAGACGACCATAATGCGGCGCATAAGTCCGACTTGAATTGGCTACGCAAAGAGGTCCAGTCAATTTATAATAGCTACAAAACAAATTTCACGAAACTTTCGAAACGGGTAATTCTGGTCGCAACACATCATGCACCTGCTATGCACCGTACATCGAGTCCGCAACATGCGCAGAATCCTTGGAGTGCTGCATTTGCCACGGACTTATTATCACAATCGTGGAATAACGTGAACACTTGGGTGTTTGGGCACACACATTATTCAACGGAGTTTAAGGAAAGGGGAATTAAGGTTGTGAGTAACCAACGGGGTTATGTACTTCCATGGACAAATGAGGCCAAAGGGTTTGATGCAAAGAAGGTTATTTGGGTATGACATTCGAGGGCTAAGCAACGTGGAGAAAATGGCCGCGATAATAAGCATGTAGCTAGGAATAACGAAGAATATATACATCGAAAGGCACTGGAATCTCCAAAGGAAGGCCCACACAAGCAACATTTCCGAGCCGTATAGGTACGTGATCTAAGTTAAGTTCATTATTGTGGTGATTGGGGGGTGGGGGTTTGTATAGTTATCTAATATAAGGTTTATAAAACAGGCCTTTATTATAAGTTAAATACTAGGAGAACTAGATTAAAGACTAATATTCATAATCTTAAAGAACTATTACTATTTATTTACTATTAATTTTATATATTTATGGCCTTTAATATACTTTAGTTATACTAGAAAAGTATAGTAGTTTAAGGTATAGACTAAAAGTAATATAAATTATCTGAATAATAGAGTAGCTTTATAATTGAAATTATGAATTTAGGTCTAACCAGAATTAGTCTCAAACCTTCAGATAATACAATTCGTACCACCCTCTCCAGTCATTTGTATCTTACCCGGTTGACAGGCCTTACACCTGAAAACTGTGCCGACTTCGTACCGCTCTTTCTGCAAAGATGCATCCTCTTGCCAGATAACCATGCACAATAGCAACTTGCGCAGCATCCAAGTACACCCTGGACAAGTCTGGGTCATCTGGGCCCGTCATATTATATAGCTGAATCTCTCGGTCAAGGTAGCGCAGGGTTCGAAGAGGGGATGACAAGATCCCCTCAAAGCCACGCTGACCGACGAGACGATAATATACTGTAATTTCTTCACCTTAGTTGATATCTCGTAGCGCATGGACAGTATGCCGCTTGATATTCTCGTTCTAACACCTCCTGGTGATGTTATCGCAGGCATGATTGATGCGGCTGGATTCGAGGAAAATTCCTCCTCCGGTCCCGCCGTCCTCAATTGGGAGGGCGTTCGTGCGGATGATCCTGATACAATGTTCGGTGGGAATCTTGTAGGGTAGATATCTTGTAAAGAGAGGAATGCCAGTCGCTGTTGTTCAGTGAGCGCATTGGCTTGCTGGCAGACATATCTCTGTAGCTTTTTACGGCCCTGTTGGTCGTGGTGATGAGAGATTTGGATGACAGCTTGCTCGCAGAGAATCCGCGTGCCCTGTGGAACGTTTATGGCGTTTTCCGTGCCGTATATATGGTTCTGTTTATAACTAAGCCCAATGTTAAGTGCAACATGCTTTCAAAAGTTAAATACTCGAGCTATATCTACGAGATATTGTAACAAAGGTGGGGTTGGGCGGAGTTGGGCAACCTTGCATATCCATATGCCGATTGCCTACCTATTCCAGTCTAAATAAGCGATACATGCACCATGCAAGAGACCAGGATCCAATACAGGTGAAGGACTGAGCTTGCAAGGGTACGGTTCTCCATATTCAAGCTTGGATATAGACGAATACTTGCTTCCTTTCTTTTTCATGGCTAGACACAGGTGGTTTTGTGGAGAACTATAGAGATTCAGCAGAGTGTGAACCTGTCTCCCAACACCGCGACGCTTGATCAACCCCCTGAATAACTCGTTGATCAATGTCATTACCATCAAATGGATCGCCATTCAATCGCTGAGAAATAGATAAACTCTAGTCAAAATTTGGCTGCATTGATTGACGTTTCTGGTGAATGTCAAACTCAAGCACATTATCACCTGCATCTGCATGGTCTATAAAAGGCACCAAGGATTGATAGGAACAGTATTTCCTAGGCCCTTGACTTTGTCTTATGGAAAGAATGGATGTCCTAGAAAGCCCGCCTGGCCAGAAAAAAGAAAGAGACCAGCAGCCCAGTGAATTGCCAATCCTGAATGATAAAGACAATTCACAGGACATAGGAATTACTTAATTTAAGGTGAAGCTTAAAATGGCATCTATACAACATAGCCCAGTGTAAATGGCAGAAGGGCAAGGGTTTCTCTTATTGACATTGTCTACAATTGATTTTGCACTCTGTCACTGTCTATATTTACATCTCTATACAGGCAACGCTTTATTTTGTCCAGTGAGAACCCAGTCCTGGCCTTTCTTGCGACCGTCCAATCTTACTACTCCGAACTTCTTTTTAATCCAGTCATCACTCGTCAGGACCTCTTCCTGTTCTTTGACAGGTATAAAAGGGCTATTGAGGCCCGTCATAGGAGTTCTGTTCTCGGCACGAACCAAGTACGCGAAAGAGTAACGAGTAGGCATGGCCTGGCCAGGAAGAGGTGCAACGCGGTGAAGGCAAGACCGCAAGTAATCGTTTGTCAACAATGCCATCATGTCACCAAGGTTGACAATCGCACAATCCTCCCTTGGTTCAACCCAAGTCCACTCGTTGGAATTGGGGGCCAGGATCTGTAGTCCCGGTTGACGCGTGAAGAGGAAAGTAAGAGACCCAAGATCTGTATGTGGGGTATGGAGGGCACCACGCTCCCGGATATCCTGGGCATGGTACTTCAGCAGTCTGATGATGTCTGGAGATGGTACATTTGGCCGGTGATAGTCCAACAAGCCGACACCCTCAGGGAGCTCCAGGGAGACTGAGATTCTCTCCATGATAGTAGTAGTGGCAGTGTTGGCAAATCGAACAAAGCTCTTTAGAGTGTCCATATACTTGTCAATCACGGGAGGCCTCGCAAAGGATCCTTGCCTATCAAGGTCCATGATTCCATTCTTGGGAATCTGAACAATGACCCGTTGTGTTAGACAGAAACCAAAAGAATCTGAGTGGGTTGCAGAGGGACAATCTTACCACATATGTCTCAAAGCCATCCTTTTGACCAGGAAGGCCACCAAAGTTTCTGCCAACGGGCTTGTAGCTACAGATATTAGTCTGCAACTTCCGGATCATAATCAGACTTATTTACATACCCATTGAGCTTCAACTCGGACAGCTTATCCACATCATAAGCCATTTTCTCCTCGTCAGGTAAATCATATAATTCCCTGTCAAGTTGGTACATAGCGTTCACAACTTGAAGAAGATTATCGTCAACATTCTGAATATTCAAATAGAAGAAGCCATCAGTTTTGCAGGCGTTTAAAAGATTTCTGGATTCCGCAGCATCTCCATCGAGCAACTTTCTCAGATGAACCGTCCTAAGTTGTGCAACAGGAAGCTCTTGTGGAAGGGAACGAGCGGCCTGCCATTCGTAGGTTGTAGAAGTCATAGTGGAAGTCATAGTGCGGAGATTGTTTGTCTAAAATAAAACGATAGCTTGTAGAGGTGTATTTGCCTTCGTCATTTGAGGAATGATCAGAAGAATGTCTGCTCAGGGTAGGGTTGATGGCAGGATCTGGAGTGCTATTTAACGTATTCTCTCCCCGAGGGCGAGTGCTAAACGCTTATGGGCCCTTCTCCTCATCTAACTAAATTTCATAGAACTCCAATCCCTGAAGATCGGAAGATGATACATTTACCAATTCCGTTATCATGTTCTACATCCACCGACCGAGGCTGTAGGCTGACAGACCGGAATCTGTCCCACACCCCCGTGGGAGAATCCTGCTGTAGATCTACCTGGGCCTTCCAAGGGGTGTTCTGGACTACGAGAGACTCTCTATCCTGTCGGAAATATTGACGGAAACGATAATTACTCCGATAGAATTGATGGGATGATGGATGCTTAATTACCCTTGATGGATGCTTAGTTACCCTGCCACGACAGGCCGAGAAGGGCCGCTAATGCATGCATGCTACTTTGCCTTTCTTGGCTAGTAATACCAATACGAAAACTTATTACTCATCAATTTTTATTATGTGGCTCATAGTTTTTTCCACATCCGATTTGTTGTATCAATTTGAAAGAATACTGTATTTAAAATTGGCGGCCTGCATGCATTAGCAGCCCTTCTCGGCCGGGCTGTCGTAGCAGGTATGATCTTACCTAAACACTACGGGAGATAACTAGGCCAGGCGGGCCGGCGGCGCGGTGATTCCGCCAGCCTCCGTTCGACCGGTACGGAGTAGTAAGACTAAGAATACATGTTTTTTTCTTCCTTTTTTCATCCCTCAGAGACAACAGACCTCCGGACTTGCGTTCTAATACCAAAGCAACGGAGCTAAATGGACCAATTAGAAACCCTGATAAAGCTACGACCTACCATTGGTAGATCTCGTACAGGGCCAATCGGAGGCCAATCGGTCCCCGGGCACGTATGTCACTACGGGCCGGACCTAGTTTCGAACCGGCCTAGAACTCCGCCGTCACGAGCCCTGTATAGTGACGGACTATAAGCTTCAGCACCCCTATTCTGCCTGCCCTAATCTCACGAATCAAAGACATAGAATTATGAGCGGTATGACTACTCAAATAGGCGTCACTTTATATCAAAGACAGCTAGAAAGGAGCAACCCTTCTTATTTTGAGACTCTGCTTATCTACATTCGCACTTAGGTCATCATTATTGTCCCTCGTCGCAAACATATGTTGTAATCGCGAAATGGACATTGATCCTTGCAAGTACCCTGTTACGGCCCTAAGATTCCGCATCAAGATGGCCTTACTTCCACTCAAATTCTTACTCCCGAATTACGCGAGACTAGGGTGAAACAGCTCGTTAGTCCAATGTTATTTTGCCGCCACATTATCTATACTATAGTCAAAATCTCAAGCGTTACCAACATTGAGTGCAGCTAGAGTTTCTCTCTCACTTTCAATCCTTATCCTTGACATGAAGGTTATCCTGCCAAACAGCGTAATTTACCTGCACACGATTCCTCAAATATTTTTGGATGAATTTGGGTCTTTATTTGATTGATTAGATTGCATATTTTAATCTCAAGTCCTACTCTTACGATAGTGTGCGGGCTTGACAATTATGGAAATAGTTCGGCCTACTCAAATGCAACCTTGGACGCCAAAGGGTCTAGACAACCACCCCGTTCCACAAACGTGATCAGATATTAAATGAGATTGATAATATATTGCATTGCTAATATAAATGATACCATGTCAGATACACAATCTGATCTTCAACCTTTTTGAGGCAAATCTGGACTTTCCCTCAACATATTACCTGTAAGCACTATACCATTAGTAGACAACGATTTCTACATGTTGCTATGCGCCCCGCTTTAGTTCAGTAGTGCAGACCCTTCCAGCTACAAGTTTCAAGTAGAACAGGATGCAGCTAACAGAAGCAATTCTACGGAGTCGACCGATTTGACTTCCCTTTTCATTCTACCTTTAGGTTCGAATCCGGTTATACCCGATATTCATTGATGCCAAGAGAAATGCAATCCACCAAGCTCGTTCCCGCCTAGCAGATGTCAGGGCCTAAAGGAGACTGTTAGGTAGATGTAGTACGACTACTATGAAGCAATAGTAATAGACTGAAAATATCGAGTGCGTTGAGAAGGAAAGAAACTATCTAAAGATACATCTACTACAAATGCTAGAAGTAAATAGATAAGGCCATCTGACCTTCCGACACCCCCACGAGTAGTATAGGAGTGTTATACGACATATATACCTAGTTTATAACAATTCCCTTAAGAAACTAGTAGTTTCAAACTATAAAATCCCCCCATTTGAATATTTATAAGCCAGAATTCACTTTTAATAATAAACTTTAAGGTAAAAACCATGGTTTCATACTATGGTGAAATACAGGGTATTGAAACCCAGAAAATACTTGAACCGCCATGATGGCGTGCTCCATATAAATCGCATACTACATTTAGTCAGCTTTGTTCACACAGATTGTCAAAATAGCGGATTGTGTCATTTTAGTTAGAGTCATACAAATCTTTCATCCATACCATATATTATTATACGCATAGATTTCTGTCAGTTAGGAGCCCGGATTGTTCGAAGTGTCCTGAGGGGATGAAATAGCCCTAGGGACGGAAAGTGCCTTACCCAGAGCGTGTGAGACGACTGAAGAAGGAGTGGCGTATAGGTAAACCAGATCAAGACGATAGTATATACTCCGTATACACATGTTACAGGGAATCCCGACAAGTCGGCATGCCCTTGGGGTGTCGAACTGGGATATGCCCCACCTAGGCCTTAAACAGGAACCTTGCTTTTTGTCATGGTCTAGTGGTAAAAATGGCTGTATCTTTTCCAACAATTTATACTACAGCTCTAACTACTTTGGGTACAACCTACTTCATGTCCTTCAACCACCCGGGCACTTGATCGCCAAGTATAAGGTGGTTCTACTGAAGAGCTCGCCTTATACCCTAAGATGACGATACACCGACTACGTTGGATGTGCATGCAGTAGAAGTTTAAGTGTCCTCAAGTGTGTCTTACAAGAGGGACATAAATGCATTTAGGGAATCCACAGTTACCCCTTCCGGAGTACTATCTAAAGGTTTCTCCGGTGCTTTGCATTGTGAACCTCAACACCTGGACTTCTGTTAATTCTCTTACCCAAGAACCAAATAGGGAACTATTATACCGCGGTACATACCAGGTAACAAAAGAATCACCTCCTCTGTACAATCGGTAACCTACTCTTCCCCGTCAAGTCGAAATTCTGTGCTGCCAACATATAAGGGAATCCAATTTTCTTCGCCCTACCAATCCACTCTGTCGCATGGTGTGTCTCCGTCGTAGTTACTTGCTGTAGCTCACTTTGGTGCTCCTCGAAATACGCCTCCCATTCGTCCAACTGCAGTTTCATATCAGCGTGATGGTTCAAGTATCGCACCAAAGTGGCCCGCCCATATGCGTCCTCGCGCTCTTGGGTGCTCCTGATGATACAGTCGCTTAGCACATCAGCTAGCCCCGTAAGCTCAAGAAGGTCAATCTCTCCCTTGATGCCGCCCTTGGGGATATTCATTCGAAGTTCTTGGGCAACACGCATGAACTCGGCAAATACAGTGTCTTTCGAGAGGCGGCCCTCCTGCTGTACTTGTTTTCGTGCTGGCCCTGGGCGATGAATGTATATAGGCAGCCCAAAGTGACTTGATGCGTTTTCGAATATCTTCTCTGCCGCCCACTTTGAGGCTAGATAGCCGTCTTTACCGTCCGCTGGTGGAGGATATGTTGCCCGAATCTCGGGATAGTCTTCCTCGTCTGTTCTATCGCTGAAAAGATGAATGGTGGCAGAGGACATGAAGTGGATGGGAACTTTTCGGGTGATAGCAAGGTCGATAAGCGTGTGCGCCGGCAGTACGTTGACTTGTCTCATAATTTGGTAGCTGTCCCAGAAAGAACGGTTTGCGGCGGCATGGAAAATAACATCTACATCGCTGGCGAGCAAATTGAATTGCTCATCCGTCAAACCGAGTCGATGGTCGAGAAGGTCTCCTGGGAACTGGATGATCTTCTCGGAATCATTTGACAGTTTGTCCATAGATCGAACAGCAACGCAGTAGATCTTAGAGATCCGATTATCATCTGCCAATTTCTTCAAGACATAACTCGCTGAGTGGCCAGTGGCACCGGTGTAGAGAACACGTAGATCCTTGCCGTGTCTCCTTTCTGAAACTATGGCCCCTTCGTTCCTCTGCGTAGAGGATACTAGACTCTCGGGATGAACATCTGTTTCGGCTTCCCAGTTGATCAAATTTGCAGACGCAGTTTGCTCTATCCGAGCCGCCATCTTCCGAATAGTATGTGCCTCCGCAAAGTCCACCATAGCCAAGGATGCATGGAAATTGTCTTTGATCATATACTGTAGAGGAATGAGCAGCAAGGAGTTGCCTCCCGCGTTGAAGAAGCTCAAATCAGGCGATGAAACCGTGCTCAAGTCTCTGGCGATCACCGTTTCCCAGACTGCCACAAGTTCAGACTCCAGGTGCGTTAATTGTGATGCAAGCTTGATGCTGCTATCAAGATCCGACGGAAGAGGCATGGCTGCGATGCTTTTGCGATCTATCTTGTTGTGGCTGGTCAACGGCATGCAATCGATGGGTATAATCATCGCAGGTACCATGTATTGCGGGAGAGGTAGCTTGTTCAACAGCTCAATGAAATAGCCATGCCTGTCTTCACTCACAACGCCATGGTCTTGATACCGAGATAAGATGACATGGGCAACCAGAAACTGGTTGGAATCATCGCCTTCGCCTCGTACGGAGACCACGACCTCGTCAATTACAGGCGCGGCAGCATTTAGAATAGCGTGTTCCACCTCACCTAGTTCAATTCGTAGGCCGCGTAGCTTGATCTGAGTACTACCCTCCATCCGCCCATCGAAGAGAAGAGCACCATCTGACGTTCGAAGCCTGCCACGGTCTCCAGTGAGATACATCCGGTCCCAGCCCTTGGCTACCCAATCAGAGGACGCAAAAGGATTTGACACGAAGCATTCTTTCGTTAGGACATTCAGGTTGAGATATCCTTGACTGACACCAGCACCGGCCACACAAATCTGGCCGGGCATCCCCAGTGGTACAGGCTTGGTGAACTCATCGACTATGTAAACCGAGTAGTTTGGCAAAGTATGTCCCACTGGAATCCGGCTCAGTCCCTGGTCCTTGTATGGGATTTCCACGGCATGAGAGTGAACTGTAATTTCTGCGGGACCATATGTGTTGACCAGGCGCAAATTTGGGTTATTGAGGAAACGGAACTCTCCTACAAGTTTAGATTTGAGCTCCTCGCCCAGGCTAAGCGCCAACTTCCAACCCTTCGCGAGCCTGAGATCACTAACTCCATAACGAATCCAGTAAGAGTATTCAGACGGTGTCGCCATTGTGTAGGTAATCTCTGCCTCCTTGATTAACCTGGTGATCTCCATGGCATCACCACGTTGAGACTGGTCGACCACATGCAGGGTGCCGCCATTTGCAAGAGCCACAAATATCTGGTTGAGAGACAGGTCAAAGGTGAGTGCGCTTTGTTGGAGAACGACTTCAGCACCGAGATTGAATTGCTTGGTGAGCACTTCGATCACGTTCCTGATAGCGGAATGAGTAAGAACGACCCCCTTTGGTGTTCCAGTAGAGCCGCTCGTATACAAGATGACTGCCTCAGAGTTGGGGGAAGCGCTGTTAACGGCAACCTCCTTGTGTCCAGAAGGCACTGTGGAGGCATTGATTATTTCCACGCTCATGGAATCGTCGAGTATCAATGCAGAGGCATCCTCCTCAGTGGCAGTGTGATACACAATAACGCGTGGCTTGCAGTCCTTTAATACGGACCTCAAGCGCGGGATGGGACTGCAAAGGTCCAGAGGCACATACACTGCTCCCAAGTGCATGATAGCCAGGAGCGAGGCAATGGTCTTCGTAGTGGGGTGCTGCAACAAGGCCACCCGATCGCCCGGTTTGACTCCAGCCTTTAACAGTGCATTGGCAATCAGGTGCATTTTTTCTATCATTACCTGGTATGTAAATTGGTTCCCCTCTTGGTCCCTGACAGCAACCCTTTCGCCATGAAGTTGTGCGATCTCTTCCACACGGTGGGATAATGTTCCTGGCCAGTGAGAGGGAAGATCTGGGCCGCATGCGAGGGCGAGGGCAGCCTGGGTATCCGATTCACTGAAGAGAGGTGGCTCATTAAGATGCAGAGCTGGATTACGCGAGAAAGCCTCAAGGAGGTTGACAAAGACCTTCATCAGAAGTTCCACTTCCGGCTGGCCGTATAAGTACCCCTGCGCGTTGATTGTAATAAATGCAGTGCCGCTCGTGTTCTCCATGATGTCTATATTTATATCGTATGCGTTTTTCCCATAAGACCACTCTAGTCTCTGCACCTCCACATCGCCCATCTTCCAAGACTCCGGAATACCTGGTCGGTAGTCAAGGAAAACCTGGAAGAGCGGATGGTACGAGGACGATCTATCCACTGTGAGGTTGTCCAACAGCACGTTGAAGGGGAGTCGTGAATTCTCGAGGGCGCTGTATGACGTCGTTCTAGCTTCCTTGACCGCATCACCGAATGTCATTGTCGACAGCTGTGGTGACTTAAATCTCAGCGGTAGAAGATTGACAAGGATTCCCATTGTTCTTTGTAACTCAGAATCAAGGCGATTTGAGTCAGCAATCCCGATGCAAAGGTCATCCACATCTAAAAACCGGAACAGCATTGTTCTAAACACAGCCAAGTAGAAATGGAATGCAGTGGCCTGGAAGTTCCGAGCTCTCCGTTTAATTCGCCCGACAAGAACTGAATCAATTCTCACGCTGGTGGAACTGGAGGCATATGAGCGTAGCGGTGAGCGGACCTTTACTTTGGAGAAGGGTAGTAGAGGAAGAACCGGTGGTAGTGAGCTGTCGTAAAACTGTTTGCGCCAGTAGGACAAATGTCGATCTAGTTTCCCACCCTCGACATCCTCCCTGAGCTGTCGGGAATAGTCGGCATATTGGATTGGCTTTGACATTAGCTCTCCTCCGCTGATACGCATCATTTCATGTAGGAAGCCAACAAATCCGGCTCCGTCCATGGCAATATGATGGTATCCTACAACCAGGTAGTTCTGGCTAGGTGAATTTTTTAACAGAATGACTCGCATCGATTCTCCCCTCTCAAGGTTATAGACGTGCTGAGATAGTCGGTTGTACTCAACATTGACCTCATCTTCGGAATTGATATGCCGACTCTCAAGATACAAAGGGGAAGCTTGCATAATGCCCTGCATCGGAACATTGCCCTCTTCAAAAAAGGATGTACGGAGGCCTTCGTGTATGTTAGCTGCTGCTTTGACAGCCTTGCCAAACTCATCAAGATTAGCATTGCCGGTGAGGCTAAGCGAGAAAGTGATGTTAAATGCGGTTTTGTCTTCCAAAGAGTGTCTCAAAAACCAAAAACGGGACTGAGCGTAGGACATCTGCTCTTTTCTGAGCACAACAGGTTCAAATTCTATCGGACTCTCGTCGACCTCAGAGGCGGGGGTTCTTGGCGTATCATGGTCACCCTGAGACGAAGAAAGAGTATCTTCAGATGATTCCACGCTTTGTGCCAAAGGCAAAACATGATTGATGGAGCTTTCTTCATCTTCGGTCGAGGTTTTGTGGATAACTACCCGCTGTTCCTCATCCACGGCGGACTTGACCTTGGGAAGCAGCTCCGGTCTCATGCGTTCCAGCGTGTCCTCTACAAGGTCAACGACACATGCGCCGCTCAGAATACGCAAAACTGAGATATTGACGTTCAAATGATTTGTGAACCAGGATCGTGCCTCAACTGCGATGAGAGAATCCACTCCGAGCTCAACAAGAGCGACATTGTCGTCCATATCATGGGCTTTGAGTTGGAGTAGAACGACCAGGCGTGCAGAGAAACGTTCTAGATATATCCAAGTTAGACACCAAAAACAAGTAGGAGAGTTACCAAATCGCATACCTTGGATGATTTTCCTGGCCTGTGCTTTGGTTTTCGCTTCGGCCAGCTGGACCTTAACAGGCACCATGAACCGTTTCGTGTCCGCGCTGCTCTTCGGTTGTTCTTCAAACTTCCAGAAGTGGCAGAATTTGGGGTTCGACCGCCAGAGCACGCGATCCTCAATCTCAGGGTCGATCATCCGGAGACCAGTGACAATGTCTGGCTTACGCCCCGAATGAGGAGGACTGGCCAACACGGCTTCCCCAAAAAGTTGATGGAAGTCCGCAGCCGAGAGAGGGTAGGATCCAAATGCAGCTAGATCTCCGGACTTTAGCTGGCCGGCACGTGTGATGTACCCAGCTCCAATAATGGCGCCAATGTGCATGACAGAGCCTGCCAGTCCTTGTGCCCTTCTCTGGCCCACCAATGATGCCATGTAGCCATTAGCTGCAGAGTAGGTACTCTGGCCGCCATTTCCAATCACAAAACTCAGTGAGGAAAACAAAATGAAAAAGTCGAGTGGATGATTGTCACCGAACACCTCATGAAGATGCTGACTACCTTGTACCTTGGGCTTCATCACGGTCAGTAGATCGTCCAACTCCATGTTCGATAGCATGATGTCTTGCATGACCATAGCTGCATTTGCCACGCCGGCAATGGGCGGAAGGGTCTGACGGATCTCCTCGTAGACGGCTCGTACTGATATCTTGTTTGCGACATCCATTGCACATATTTTGACGGTCACATCGGCAGCCTTCATGATATCAAGCCATTTCTGTCCGACTTTGGGATTCCTACTAGTCAAAACAAGATGTCTGGCTCCGTTCTTGACGAACCATTCGCAAAGCGACTGTCCGAGATCGCCGGTTAGTCCAACGAGGAGATACGTCTTGTCTGCAGGGAACGAGATTCCATGATCTACAGGTGTAACCTCAACAGGGACAGTATCATCAGCACCCCAGTCAATAATTGTAAATGCTTCTTCCTTTTCTGGACTAAGCCGGGGCACTTGTCTGACAGTACGCGTGAAGCCGTCCGCGTGTGGGCCATCTTTATTGGGAGCTCCTTGATACGCCTCGGGTGACACCCCCGCAAGCAAATGATGCAGGAAGGAGCGGGATGCACCCTGAATAGACGCACTGGAGAAAAAGGAGGTGGGTGAACATAATGTAGTTGCAGTATGAACTTGGCAGAATGGCGGAAGAGCGGAGATCAGACGTTTATGCAAGTCATCCTTAGTGGGGTCTGAGGAGGATAGATTCAGGAATGCCGATATTTTAGGGGGTAACTTAGCTTTCAGCGCATTCTTGAACTCCAGAGGGTGAATGAAAATGGACCGGGCATCCCCCTTCAAGCGCGGCTCATTGGTAGCTGTGAATACGGATATACCGTGCTGATCGGCATGAGACCGTAGAATGTCCAGAAACTCTGTGCCAACTCCCAGAATTAAGATTGCTTCACCTGCAATACCATTGGAGATAGTGGCATGGGCGATTAACTCCCAGATCAGTCGAAGAAGCAGGGTTTTTGCTTGACCAGATCCAACATTGATGGAGACAACATACTCTTTTGGGACCACGGCAAGAGACGTATTTGACGTTGAAAGAGCAAAGACAGTCTCATTTGTGTCTATACACCTGCCGATGATAGGGAACAAATACTGCCCGCCCGGCAGCCTGAGAGCCGAGAGAACGGAATACTGTACCCGGATAGATACGGAGTGCTCTGGCGACAAAGCAATCCTAGGGGCGGCTTCAATAAGAAGTCTGAAAGCTTTGGATGGCTCTGAGTAAGAGATGGAGACCCTGTTAGTGGCCGGTGAGGCTTCATACGATATCTGTCGCTGCTTGGAGTTGTATCGATTATTCTGGGCTTCCTGTTGGTACATGCGTGGAATGAGCAGGCGACCATCTTTGCTCGTACAAAATTCAGACTCAGTTGTCCACAGTATCTGGTCAAGAAGGCCTTCGCGTTCCCAGAGTTGAGTGACACGGAGACGCAAGAGCATCTCAGACAGACGCCGAGCGTCCAGGCCCACCGTAGTAGAGCTCTCTTCAACATCTAGGAACTGAAGCCGGAGTTCTTTTTGCTCATTGATGGCAGATCGACCTAGTCCAATCGTCATATTGTTGTACGGTTCAGTGCTCTTGCAACCACTCGTGACCCAGAGCAAATTGTGATAATTTGTGAAGAGCGTCTTCACGGCCTGTAGCCGACTAGCAGTCATCTCCTTGAAAATAGAGGCTTCCAACTCAGTCAGTACAAGGACTGTGGTCGGTAGGTCATCATCTCCGAAGTGGCCATTCACTTCCTCCAGTGTCTCGATGGCTGTTATCGTGCGGAAACGCTGGCCAACCATGCATTGGACATCTGTGGATAGTCTAGCAGTCTCAAGCGTTGCACCGCCGACAATGAGGAGATCTTCCATTTCTGCCTCCAATGCTTCCGCAGTCCTCGAAAAAAGGGGCTGCCGAAGGAAGGCAACACGGTCATCAACTGCCTGCGTGACCGAAACTGAGAACGGATAGGCAAGTCTATCCTGGGCAAACATGGCGAGTGTATCTATTCCTGAATACCCTGTTCTCTGTAGTAAAGAATGCCACTGGGCCGTGGATAATGTTGGCGCCCACTTCATGTTTCCCTCCTGGCCATGCCACCAACCAGGGAGCCCACCCATCAGGAACCCGATTCGGCTAGACTCTTGGTCTGTCAACTCGAGGAGCACCAAGTACCCACCTGGCTTTAGCAGCGAACGAATATGTCTTAGGGCTTCCCCCCTATCCTTGGCAGTGTGAATAACGTTCAAAGCGACTACAAGGTCGTACGAGTGCTCCTCGTGTCTCTGACTCTTTGCTTCTTTCTCCATATCAAAGGGCCTGAAGACCATCTTATGATCAAAGGCTTCAAACCTCTCCTGCACCTTGTCTGAGAAAGCTGTCGAGACATCAGTGTACGTATAGGATTTGAAGGCAGAGCCAAGATGGTCGAGGATGATCTTAGTTGTCCCCCCAGTTCCAACACCTGATTTCCATTGTTAGACGATAATCATAACCTAAATGAGAGGAAACCGACCGATGTCAATAATGTCCATGTGAGGATACCGATGGGATATTTGCTTGATAAGGCGAGCAGCCCAAGCGTTAGCCACGGCAAACCCAAGCCCTTCGGTATAAAATTCGTCAAGCATGTTGTCCTTGGTGAGATGCTCCATGGGATTTGACTCGCCTCGAACAATAGATGGATAAGCCTGTCCCATAGATTTGATGAGTTTCAAGTCAATGTCGTCGGGGTATCTATCAAATATCTGTTGTATCTCTTCCTCCGTGTCGTTTGCCCACTCTGCGTCGCAATGTCGTCGCCTACCACTGGCCACCTCTGAGACCAGGTGGCCAGCCCAAGCTAGTAGCTTTTGGTGATGCAATGCAGCATTGCACTCTTGCAGAGATGACACCTCCGATCTTAGCTTCTTCAAGTAGAAGTGGACTGCTCGTTCACATGCGTAGGCACGCTCTATTTCGGCCGTAGCTCGAGCCTCTATCATGACAGAACTTGCATCAGGGTCAAACGGTGCCCAAATCTCTTCGGAGAAAATATTGCGATCGTCAGCTTTGGTCGCTTTTGTGAAGGGCACCGAAGAGACGGACTCGACCTGGACAAAAGCCTCTCCCGTATCTGTATAGATCGTAACGTCTCCTGTCTGTGAAGAATTGAGAAAATTCGCATCGAATGACAGTATTCCAGACTGGTGGCAATGGTGTGGGTTGATCCTGACTGCACGAATTTCAGTTGGCACTTGTAGACTCCAGAGTCCTCCATCCCCGGGGTAGCTCAGGGCCGCAACCAAGGCTTGTAATGCGACGTCCAACAATGCAGGATGCACTATCGCATCCTGAATTGGTGCTTGAGGTTGGAACCAACCAGATGAGTGCTCCATCTTGCGTTCCAAGCGGGAAATAGCCCGAAAATCCCCAGTGTATCCGTACCCTAGCTCATGGAGTCCGCTATAGAATTCATCCACGTCAACAGACACCATATTTGGCAGGATATCTTCGGGAGCACGGGCCGGAAGCACACTGGGATCTGATGGTCCTAAGAGCAGTGAAACACATCCACTAGCAACTAAGCCCAACTTATCTGTCTCCTTATTTGTTGGAGATTGCAAAGTCCAGGTCGCACTGAACTTTTCCTCGCCTGAACCGCTATTTATTCTTACTTGCTCAATATTTGACAAGGTAAAAATGACCTCAACACCTGTGGTCTCTTCGTCGAACGAGATGGCCCGGTTAATTTCCAGGTCATGGACCTCAATAAGTCGCACCTCTTCAGCTTGCGCTTTCAATAATGCCGCCTCGCATGCCATCACCACATATGCTGCGCCAGGGAGCACCGCCCGGTCCTGAAGACGGTGGTCGGAGAGCCATGGTAGCTCCTTAGGAATAAGAAAGTTTCGCCATTTGAGCTCCATATCTGTGGCATCACCGTAGCGAACACCCAGTAAGTTATGCATCGGTCCAGGTCGGTTGCGCCCGGCCCTTTCCTTCCGAGACTCGAACCAGTAGGATCTTTCATGGTCCCAAGGATAGGTTGGAATCTCCCTTACAAAGGATACCTTGGTTGCGTTGGGGAAGAAAGTCTGGTCATAGCGGGCAAATTCGATTGTTCTATGCTCGCAGTAAGTCCACAACATCCCCAAGGCCTCTGAAAACACACCAAGGTCTCCCTTCCCCCGCGCAAGGACTCCACTGTATGGGAACTTAGCCTCGCCCATGTCCTGAATTGTTTGCAGAACGGCTGATTGAAGCGCTGGATGTGGGCCTATTTCGAGTCCTAGATCGATTGCCCCTTTTGGTGTGCTGAGTGCAGCCTCCAGTGCGCCAGCAAAAAGAACTGGCTGGGTCATACTGGCGACCCAATATTCGCCGGAGAGCTCGGAGCGAGCCTCTGACATGACCATGCCTGAATAAACACTAGAAAGCCACACGGGTCCAGAGCCTTCCTCTGTGGGTGCCACTGGGCGAACATCGCACGATTTCAATGCGTCAAGGTAGGGTTTTGCGCAAGGTAGCATATGATGTGAATGGTAAGCCGTGTCAACCTTTAGCACCCGGGCAAATTTCTTATGCTCATCCAGTTCCAACTTCGCCTCGTGAATGGCATCATGGTCTCCAGAGATGGTGACGCTTGCAGAAGAGTTACATGCAGCCACCGAAAGACGCCCATGGAAACTTGGTACTGCGCATAGCTCATGGGCCTCATCCGGTGATATCCCAGCTGCCATCATTGCTCCATGCTGCCCCTCTTGCCCACCTGCAAGCTTCGCATAAACACCACGATAGTAAGCGATGCGGATGGCATCAGATGCCGTGATGAGGCCGGCCGCATATGCAGCGCCAATTTCACCGGACGAGTGCCCTACGACGGCATGGAACCGGATTCCGGCACTATGCAACATGTCCACAAGCAAAATTTGGATGGCAGTGCAAAGGGGTTGAGAGATGGCTGCTTCCCCAATACGGCTATCCTCTGGAGATTTCATAAGTTCTTCTTGTACTGTCCAGGAAGGACGGTCATGCTCTCGTGGAAGGTTTGCCAATGAATTGTCTAGGTTCTTGACGATCTCACGAGCTCTTGGGGAGGTTCGAAGTAGCTCCTGGCCCATACCCGCCCACTGTGCGCCTTGTCCCGTGAAAACACCGAGGATTCTTGGGTCATGTTTGAGATATGGCTTGACACCAACCGGGGCTTCCGTCGAGCTCGACAGCCGGGTGGTGAGTTGGGATAGAAGATCATCCATGCTAAGTGCTGTTATTGCTGTTCGCACGCTGAACGTCGATCGTTTGTATTGCAGAGTTGAAGCGATACTGCGCAGGTCTATATCGGCACAAGACTTGAGATACTCGGAGAAGTTCTGCAGCATTGCTACTAGGGTCCGCTTCGACTGAGCTGAGAAGACAAATGGCGTTGCCACTGTTAATTTTTGGTTGTCAGACTCAACGTGAGTCCCTCTCATGTCATCATAACTTTCCAGGATAGCGTGTCCATTTGCACCACCAAAGCCTATCATTGTGTGGAGGTTAACAGTTATCTCAAACCTTGAGGGCTGACTACTGGGGATGGTACTAACCAAAACTATTAACACTTGCCCGTCTCGGGACACCTTTGTCAAGTACTGGCCATGGCTTCAGGTCTGTAACTAGGCGAAGATACTTTACGTAAGGTTCCACCGCCGGGTTCAGGCGATTAAACAGCATGTTTGGCGGAATGTAGCCATGTTTAATCGCGAGAGCTGCTTTGAGCAATCCTGCAATACCAGAAGTGCCCTCGGTATGACCAATAACAGTTTTGATAGATCCAATGTGGATAGCATCATCCTCCCCACAGCCCTCCTCACGTCCATCAAAGAAGGCATCATGCACCGCCTCAGCCTCTCTAGGGTCCCCAACCTTTGTTCCAGTCCCGTGGGCCTCGAAATATTGAGGTCTGTCGTTTTTTTTGGAGATATCCAGTCCGGCCCGTTGGTATGTCTTTCGAATTAGGTCCGCCTGGGCTGTGCTGCTCGGCTTGGTAATACCGCGTGTGCGGCCGTCCTGGTTGACACCAGTTTCGCGGATAACACAGTCAATTGGGTCACCATCCGCTATGGCTGCGCTTAGTTTTTTTAGGACAAGGGCGCCAACACCTTCGCCTCGGGCGTACCCGTTTGCACTAGCATCCCACATCTTCGAACGGCCGTCAGGAGAAATCATCCTCAGATTACTGAGGATCACATAGTTCTCTAAGGGTCAAATTTAGCTAGATCCTATGCGGGAGGGGAGAGGATAGGAAAAGGAGAAGGAACCATACGGGGGGTGATAATCAAACTTGCACCGCAGGCAACAGCCACCGATGACTCCCCACTTCGAAGCGACTGCACAGCGAGATGAACAGCCATCATGCTAGAAGAGCATGCAGTGTCAATAGTCATGGACGGCCCATGCCAGTCAAAAAAGTAGGAGATACGGTTTGAATGAATGCTGCGTGAGGTACCGGTGGCAACATAGGTCGGCATGCAGTCTATATCATGCTGCACCACCTCACCGTAGTCGCAGTTCATAATACCTACATAAACGGCTGTTGAGGAACCCTGAAGGCTTTCAAGAGCCAAACCAGCAGACTCCAGCCCCTCATAGACAGTCTCCAGAAGCAATCGTTGCTGCGGGTCCATTGCCTCCGCCTCTCCAGGCTGGATGTTGAAGAATTGCGCGTCAAATTTGCGGATATCTTCCTCCAAAAAGTAGGTATATTTGGCAGTATTACTTCCATGATTCGGTCCATTTGCGTGGTGGTAGCCTTCCCAATTGAATCGGTCTTTCCGGATCTCTGTCAGACAGTCTCGGGGAGCTCGCAGCAGGTCCCAGAGACGAGATGCACTACTCGCATTTCCCGGAAAGCGACAGCCACTTCCGATAATGGCGATAGGTTCATTGGGACAAGATGCCATCCTCTCTGCTCTAGATTATGGAAATAATGATGTATACAGTATGAGGCAGAAAAACGAGAACCATGTGGGTAAGCATATATATACCAGTGGTAACTTTTTTAGCGCTTCATCATGAGTGTCGAGTCTACATACTCTATACTCTGGCATGAGACATAATTCTTCGTGCATGATTTATTAACCACTTCAATCACTTCAACCACATGGACCAATGTCCGTCCGTTCGTCAAACGTCGGCGCTAAATAACCCTGATATGTTTCAAACCACCCGTTCTGTATGGTATTCTGAAAGATAATGCCGATCTTTTGCCTCGGTGCGCCTCCGCGGGAGAGAAGTACGAGGAGAAAGACTACAACATAGAGGTTACATACATATGTACGTAGGCATTGCCAAGGCTGGCCATCACACAGGTGACCCACTCATGGTAGGACCCCCGGCGGAGCGGGCCGGTGCCCAGTCGATATAGCGGGTCTAAATACTGTCATGAATCGTTCATGAAAGGCACAAAGCCTCTATAGATGAATTGTTGCAGTCTGAATAGATTTATATTTTGTTGAAAAAACAGCAGCCGCCAGGCCAAATCACGAATAAAACTTACCCATGTAAGCCAAAAGTACAGCCTCGCTAAAACTTTTAACCCAGAGGATTGTAAACCCTGCCCCATTGCATAGGGGCTCCACCAATGTAGGCGTATAGGCTGGGTTGCCCTTCACTGAATCGATAGCTCACATACATATCTGATCAAGCCACCAGATGGAATCCCTAGTATGGGCATTGGAACAGAGTACCCCCGTGCTACGGGTAGGATAAGTAATTTATGAGCTATCTAGATCTCACCTATCTCTTTACGAGATAATTCATCAACAGTTACTTGCCGCCCTAAATAACGGGATTTGTAAAAGAGTACTAATTGTCAGACCAGCACCTAGTAGTTAGAGGAGTGAAACAACACTGTATGAGAGAACTCGGCGGTAGTATTGCTTCAAACCTAATTCCTGGTAAAGGGAAATAAATTCTCTACAACTTAAGGGGAGGTGAAAAAGGTTACTTCGTTCCTAATTGGGTACATGATTGGTTCCGACCCCTTTTCCAAAGGGTGCCAAAGAGACCAGGGTCTACAGGCTAACTAGTTATTGCTCGTAATTAATAATGTAAATACGTACTAGCCCTTCTGAATAGTACGGCCAAATATAGCAATGCCGAACATCTCCGACGCCCTGTCCCCCGATGCACAACGACCACTGCGGATACGCTGGCTTTTTATAGAGTAATAATAAATTCAATATGCACTTCTAGTCACATACATATTGTACATGGAGAAATTGCTGTAGGAATTGTCCCTTTCATCACATATTGGAGATTGCGACTGACTATCCTAAAAGTTCATCTAAAATGCATCTTCAAAAGATATCGTAGTGGAATCGCAAAAAGCCTGCAATTTCATCATGAAACAACTCTATCTTTCAATTATGCGCTACCTTGTTAAATATGGAGTCACATATAACAAAGTAGCCGACTATTCTGCTTCAATACATAACTACATCACGATAAAACTTTTAATCAGGTTGATATAACAATTAAAGTTTTAAAACTAAGCCGAAGTAGACGCGAGCGGCAAATTCTAAACCCTAATAGGACCAAACTCCCTAATAGTCGCTATGCACTGTGACTCGGAACTTATTCCTTGCTAAATGTGCTCGAGGCCGCAGATCTCAGTGGAGACACTGAGACATTACAACGAGCACCATCCTTACGTATTAGCGTAGGCACCTGACAGGGATATACCCCCACTAGTACACCGGACAATCGTTCGAATTTTGCTCCGACTGCGACCGTAACAGATGAGGTTTAAATTGGCGATCCAGGGGTCGTACATTGCCCTTCACTCGTGGGGAGATTCACTGCTTCCTGAGTATGCAGAAGAGTAGTATGGATCCAGTCAAGCAGGAGCAGCAATCGGTCCACAAGCCAGATGAATCAAATGAATCAAATAAGCCCCTATGCAAAAACAACCAACAGATGGAAGGGAACAATGCGGAAAAGTCCCAAAAATTACAACAGAGCCAACAAGGCTTGCAGAGCGAGGAAACCCAGGAACCCTCTGGGAATCGCGCAGCCGTCTCTCCTCTACGCCTTAACATTATAGTCTTCGGGTTGGTATTCCCTTTTTCTCATACAGAAAGCCCGGTTTGCTCATTATTCGCAGCCTCTGGATTTCACTCTTTCTTGCCGCCCTCGACAGCACGATCATCTCGACTGCAGTCTTCGATATTTCGAACAGCTTCAACAGCACCAGTCAGTCAGCCTGGATTGTAACGTCGTATCTGTTAACGTACAATGGTAACAGCCCCAGTATCTGCCCCTTAAGAGCGCCCTCTCAACTCTTGCTATAGCGTTCGTTCTCCTCCTCGCAAAGCTTAGCGATCTCGTGGGACTCAAGCCCCTCCTTCTCGCCTCGAATGTCATTTTTCTCGTCTTTTCCATCGCGTCTGGCGTATCCAGGACAATAGACCAACTGTGAGAACTCTGATGTGCCTAGGTCGTTTTGCGAAGCTAGCCGACTAACAACAAAAAAAGAATCATCTTTCGCGCTTTCCAGGGTATAGGAGCATCAGGTCTTTACTGCCTCGTTTTCGTCGCGATCCTCCAATTGATCTCCCTAGAAAAGGCTGGTCTGTACTCCGGTATCATCAGCTCTGTCTTCGCACTGTCCAACCTCTTAGGCCCGATACTGGGAGGTGTGATTGTGGACCATACAACGTGGCGGTGGATATTCTATATCAAGTACATATCCAACGTATGCACATATGGAGAAAACCGTATCAGCTAACCAAAACAGTATTCCTCTTGCATCCATCTCGACATTGATATTAGGGTGCGCGATTCCTGCATCGAAGGAGGTCAAGTTCAACCGTCAAATCTTCAAGAAGCTTGATTTGATCGGCTCCTTTCTCTCCATCTGTTGGTTGATACCGATTCTCTTTGCCCTCCAGGAAGGTGGATCCCATTATTCCTGGAGTAGTAGCGAGATAATTGGTACTTTAGTCGGGGGTATCGTGGCCCTGATGACATTTGTCGCGTATGAAACATGGCTCCAGCGCCAAAACGGCGCGAGAGAACCAATATTCCCTATCAAGTTCATCCGAGACCCTATGCAGGGGCTGTTGCTGCTGTAAGTCTACCAGATAAGAAAAGTGGTACCAGTCTCGTTCACTCATCATGCAATTGTGTCAGGAACGTTCTGTTTACCGGCTTCGCCTTTTATACCTCGATAATAATCCTCCCACAACGGTTCCAGGCCGTAAACCACGTCAGCGCATCTCGAGCCGGTGTGCTACTTCTCACTCTCACATTGACTCTTCCCTTGTTTTCCCTAGTTGCCGGTGCAATGCTTGCCAAAAAACCCGAGATGACGTATTCTCTCCTTATATGCGGCGCAGCCCTGGTCCTGACAGCAACAGCCTGTTTTAGCGACCTCTCTGTAGACCACGCAGTCTCCAATAGGCAGTACGGGTTTGAAGTCCTCATGGGAACAGGTCTCGGCGTCCTCTCTTCAACCCAGTACGTTGCGCTCAAGATGACATTTCCAGTACGCGACACCGCGACAGGAACAGGTGCGATGAACATGCTACGTGCGATGGGCGGTTGTATCGGGCTGGCAGTCTGCGACGCGATGTTGAGCGCCCGGCTTGACAATGATCTCCCGACGGTTTTATCGGGGGATCCAGAACTTATCCAGCTTGCTAAGGAATCACTAAATAATGCTAGTGGATTTAGCGCTGACCAGCTTATGCTCGTGCGACGGGTGTATGGCACGGGGTATAATGATGGGTTTCAGGTTATGATTGCCTTCGCAGGGGCCAATGTTGTTGTTGTGGGGCTTTTGTTTCTAAACACATATCGGAGGGGTGGTATAGATGCAATTGTTGCAGCTGCTAAGGGGTTTGAGGAACAGAGGGACTCCCGGCCCAGTCCTTGACTTCAGATGTGTTCAAAGGCATGGAATCTGCTCACATGAACGTCAGCAGTTACTTCTTCGTTTTAGAAGACGAAAAGCGCAAAGGAATTCGGCCCATCGAATACATCTCAATAATCACCCCACAAAAAGTAATATCATATTCGCCTGATAGCATCTGAGAAAAAAGTTTGGTCAATATTGATCCCAATCATTCTTCCTTATTACATTACGTTTCTTCCTAGTACAGACCGGGCAAATCCATATCTAACTCCTTTGTATTGAAAATATGAGGTTCCGATACTGATTCGAAGACCACAGGAAGCCATACAGCAACAGAATCACAGGGGCGGTGCTGGGCCCAGCCTCTCGGTAGAACATCCGAATCATTGAGGTAGACGGCACCAGAGACTTTGCTTTCGCGGCAATGGCGAGAGGCAGCATGATGGACTGTCTCAAAAGCACGATGATCAATTTGTTGAAATGTTCTGTATTACTTTGTTCCAAATGAGATATCACATTTCCAATGAACGGCGGCTATAAGTTACTTTGATAGGTTTATGTCCCTACATTTGTCCACTAGATAATAAGGTAATGCAGTATGTATACCTGTTGTCGTCTTTTCTGATAAGCTTGAAACAGTTCTTGGCAATGAATTAGCGTTGACAAGACCGGCCAATAATGGGCGATCATAATAGTGCCTCTTTGGGTATATAAGCCGCCACATCGAATGTTACTTTCCTTCATTTTATTCAACAAATAGGTGGCTGTTTGCTCATAGCAGGAAACTCACCTAATCATGACTTCCAAGCACTAACACAAAGCCGGTATTTTCGCTTGTTTTCCCTGACGGACGCCCTTATGTATATCGCGCGCCACTCCAAGGATTAAAAGTGCCCTTGGCTCCTTGACATTCCACGCTCTGCAACGACGGGTTCCGGCAACTAGCCCCCATTAATACACCAATAAAGGGAAATTTGATTGGTGTATTGTTGGACTTCCCTGTCAGCAAGCCACGCAACAAGAGTATATTGTCTATGATCGGGGATTCACATGCCCTAGTGCAGAATTGACTCCCGAGTCTGCCCAATGGGATGGATCGCTCGACTTCCTTTCTTTTCAAGAAAGATAAATACATCAAGTGGCAAGACGAGGATGCTCAGAGTGTTTATTTTACATGTCACAAAGCCGCTGTGCTTTTTGCATTTCCTCTCCCGTGCGCGACAGCTCAGCGACCTAGGATGACTATTAAAATCCAGCAGGGCATGCTGCAGGTTGAATATCAGCCCACTGACCGTGCAGTTACTGAACTAATTCTATGGTTCTCGGTGATAGCTGGTAGCTATTCCAATGGTGAGCTACGAAGATGGTTCACGGCTGAGATACGGGCCATGTGCAATGGCCTTGAGATTCACTCATGGCCCAATTTGCGTGTTGTCACGATTGAAATTGACAAACGTCACTATAGTCAAAATGAATTGATATTGAATGCAAGATATTCAAAGACAAGTGACAAAGTTGATTTTGTTTAAATCAAACTACCCCAATTGATCGTCTCCAATGCACTGTCCAGACCGACCAATTTGGACACCTCAAGACCAAGGTCCTCCTTTCGGAGCGGTGTTATTCCTGGCTTGCTCCAAGAGGCCGCGCCTACCTCGCTCCAGAACTCCAACATAAGGCCCATCACACGGCCCCATTTGGGGAACAAGGTATCGTAGACGGTCAGAGTAGTAGGAATATATGTGGCAGTTTTCCCAGTCGCTTTTTCCCATCTTTCCAACAATGCCTGATTGGTGAGTGTTTCCACCTCAGCCAGAACGTACTTCGCGCCGCGGGTGAGATCGGGGTTCTGAATGATGGCATTTGCAAAGATGCCCGCGTTCTTCCGCTGGTCTCCCACAGTGGTGATGGGAGTCGATCCAGGCACTGGCTGAAGCCATCCATACTGCCCGCTTGACTTCAGTAGATTCGGAGTGAAAAAAGGGTAAGTCAAGTTCGATCCGTAATAAGCAACCCAGAGGAAGGTAGTTTTCGCTGCGAGATTGGGTAAGTCGTTCAAAATGTACTCATCAACCGTAGCCTTGGAATCAAAATGAGGAACGTGGTATTTTCCCGCCGACAGATTGGACGACGATGGGAGGGTCGACCAAATATAATGATGCAGGCTAGTTGTGGCTGCAGCAGCATCGGCTAGGTTCTTCGCATTCTGGATCTCACGTCTCTCGGCTTCTTCGGAGCCATACTTGGCGAAAAGCTCGAAAAAGTTGGTAACGCCGTAAATAGCATTAACACCCTACAGGCGAGCTTAGTAAATGTATGTACGGAGCACTAAAAGTGAATACAAACCTCAAAGGCTTTGATCAGGCTATCCTTGTCCTCCAAGTCTCCCGCCACAACTTCAACTCCCCGAGAACGCAAATCGTTTGCCTTTTCAGAAGCTGGGCTGCGGAGGACAGCGCGTACTTGGAATTCTCCCGCCTCCAACAGGACATCCACAAGGGATCCTCCCTGGATGCCAGTAGCCCCGACGACAGCAACGATCTTAGAAGTACTCATTGTGAGTGTGTAAAGCAGTGGTTATTTGATCTAAAGCAAGGGGCAGTCTTGTAGAAGTGATACGAAAGGGAAATGATTCTTCCAAACGTGAGTTTGGTGCGATTATGAATCCAATTTATAAGCCATCTTCCAACCCAATACGGTAAATATTACTAAGAAACCTTTAAGCCCACGTCTCTTAGCTCCGATATTTCAAGCAAGCCTTACTCAATGTGGCAGGTTGCTCCGAAACGCGCCCTGTAACAACGATAGACAGTATAAGGGCACACTCCCCGCTGAATAAAGTAGACGAACGGCTATTTTCCTAATACCTGGTTTCCATATCTCCTAGTATCGGCAATTTCACCAGCTTCACTTCGCGCCCAGAATTGGTAATCCAATCTCTGACAGCCCAGAATCTTGAGTGGAGCCATGGGCAAAGGTACCTTACTATCAAGGTTATGCGACTGGCGCAATACATGGTGGAATACCAGGTATTAAAAACCTGAAAAGCCCTAGTTGCAAAGAGATATAGCCTATGATAGAGGACATCAGTTTAGCTATGGTCTATATTGGTATCTTACAGATAATTGAAAATACCTCTAGATGGTTTGTACATCTTTTAGGGAGTAGCTCTATGGTAGCCTAATATCCTCCGTTCTCTACTACCTACTATAGCGGTGTAACTATCACTATCCCTTATATCTTAGCAACCCTAACATTTTAAAACTTAAGTTATACTGAAGACGGCCTTTTATTTCAAGAAGCTTCTTAATTAATTGCTAAGCTAGTGGAAGTAGATAAAGCACCTCTCCCCAGTGCTAGTATATATAATAAACCGGCTTTAGAACCACGTACGCGGGCTACGCTAAGGTGTAGTGGATGTAGAGAAGTAGGGCATAGATTTAATAGACGCCCGGCTAGATAGATGATCTTATTAGAATTGATTTAATAGCGTTTTAGTTGAGATATACAATTAAATCAATAGGTTGGATGGGGTGGGCCACTCAGTAGTGAAATACGTTATATATATTATTAGTATTATACTACAAAGTTGTTAATCATGACCATGGTTAGAATTGTCTTCCTAGCTCTAGGAATACTTAAGTATAGTGATATCTTATCTATTTCTCGCTAATCTTAGTATTGCAGCGAAGGATACACCAACTCAGGATACTCCTAGGATTAACAGTCACGTATAATCACATCCAGTTCATCATCAATGAGCTTCTGATTAAGCTCAGCAGTCCAAATAGCCTTCTTGATCTCAAGCACGATAGGCGCCCTGTACTTCACTTTATCCTCGCTTTCCATGGAGGTGACTTGGCTGAGGAATATATATGTCGCATGTTGGGCTTGATTGCGAAGACTGAATCATAGTCAAATGAGACTTTTGCGTATTATGCGGCCTAGCACCTAGCCCTGAAGCTTGGTTTCTCTCGGCGAAGCGAGAATACAGCGAGTGTAGAAAATAGACCCAATAGCATATACTTAGGATCAAGACATTTTGTCGATTGCCGACATAAGGCGTATATTCAGCTATTTACCGAACAGGAAGCGGATGCCATGCAAGGGGAAGTTCAAAAGTAATCCATGTATATTAAAGAATAAAGTGAGCTAATGTTCAATCCCCTGGTTCTTGCTGATCCAAGGTTGATTAGGGAAATCATGGACTAATCTGACTACCGCGAATAAGAATAGTAATAAAGTCTTGCGATCGTAGGAAAAATGCCATGGTATACAAGGGCATATCAAACAAAAGAAAAACATCACTGACGAGCATTCTTCAACAAAACATCAACACCTTCCAGCCAGCCAGAAGAATTAGCCATGTCTAAAACCGTGGTGCCAGTCTCATCTTTCTGACCAAGATCAACCAGCCCACCCTTCTCAATCAAAAGCCGCAACAACAAGATATCGCGGTCCTCAATGGCCTGCATGATTGCGTTCCAGTCGCGGTAGCATTTATTGGGATCAGCACCCCGCTCGAGAAGCAACTCAATCATGGAAAAATCGCCATCGTCGCATCTCCGGATCGCCTTGACGAGTGGCAAATGCTCACCAGGAGCGTTGGGGTCGGCGCCAGCCTGGTCCAGAAGATAGCGCACAATGACCCAGTGGTTCTCGCGCAGTGCTGTTGTCAGCGGCGAGAACACACCTCCGTTCGTCCACTCTACGCTAGCACCGGCCGCAATGAGTGATTTGACGCTTTCTAGCTGATTTGCTTGGACTGCTTTTTCCACGACACCCTTGTGCGCAGAGAGATCAGTTATTTTGGGCAGAATGAGTCGTAGCATGCTCGGCGATTGAGTCGCTATGTATATGGGCCAGTCTTTGCCGCGTATGTTCGGGTCGGCACCATTGGCCAATAGCCATTCCAGCATTTCTGGACGGTTCTTCCGGATGGCAGTTGTTATGGCTGTGTGGCCGTGCTCGTTGCGGTCGTTCGGATTGGCGTCTCCTTGGCCTACCAGCCAGTGTAGGGCTTCCATGTTGTTTTCCTGCACGGCGCACTCCACAATGCCTGGTGGTTTACGGAGATCTGCGCCGGCTGCCACCAAGTCTGGGAGGAGATGGAGCCGTTTGTGGGTGATACACTTCCACGCTGGGTACTCAGATGCCATCAAATTAGGGTCGGCTCCGTGTTGAAGAAGCAAGGCAAGGATATCTGGGCGGTCATCGCGGATAGCGGAGCAGAGTGGTGTGTATATTCCGTCCTTTTTGGAATTCGGGTCCATACCGGCCTGCAGCAGGATGCGCACGGCATCGATATTGTTGACACTTGTCGCTTGTTCCATAAGACCGGGGGTCTTTTTGGTGTCGGCGCCGCGTGCGAGCAGGATGCGGAGGCAGCCTGGGCGGTGGACGGCGGACCAGAGGACATGCTCGGGTCCTGGGAGGTTTGGATTAGCGTCTTTATTTAATAAGGCGGTCACGATAGATGGCTGGTCGCTTTGCACAGCTTCGCATAGCGCTGTCTTGCCGTGGTCGTCTTTGCGATTGGGGTCACAGCCGGAATTGAGCAAGGCTTCGATGGTTTGCTGCGTTGCCCGCTTGTGAATCGCTTCGATAAGTAACGTTGTGCCATCGCGCGCCTCATCATTGGGATTGACGCGGTGTGCCGGCAGAGTCTGCATTAGCTTGGCGCTGGCAGCATCCTGATCCGAATAGCTGTCATTGCGGAAGCTGATCTCCTCGGTAGAAGCTGTTGAGTTTGTTTTTCCCGGTCGGTGCGGCAGTGCTAGGTGGTCGAAATAGGGCATTTTCTCAGTCTCACGAGGCTGATGGTCCAGGAAGCCGTTCAAAGACAGGATGGAGGACATGTCATCCGCCATAGTTTGAGGTTCTTGGCGAGTGCCTTGAATGGGTCGGGATGCGGTAAATGAATCTTTCCGGGGCACGGATGGCGTTGAGCGCATTGAATCAGGCGTTTGGCTTTGGCTCGATGCGGATCGCTCAGGCTCAAAGGACTTGGCCTTGTTTATGCCCATCACGGAGCGGCCTTTGGAGACACGATCAAGCGCAGCGGCTAAGCCAGCGTAGCCAATTCCCACAGACTCCTCCGGGTGTGCGTCTCCAAGTGACCAGTGAAAGGCCATGCCACTAATCTGAAGGGTTTCGGTGGTCTTCTTCAGCGACTCGTGAATGCGATTAAGGTCATGGGTTGGCCGATGCCACCCTCGCTGAATCTTTCCCAGTGTTCCGCGATTTTCATATTGAACAAGCTTCACAATGATCTTTTCAAGTTGTTGGAAGTCACGATAGGTGGAGACAAATTTCTTTTCCACCTCTTCAATTATAACATCGGGTAGGGCGCGATTGGCACCGGCCAGTTCGGTCACTCCGGCTTCAATAGCCCATAACATGCGACAGGTGTCGAGGAAGACATGAGAAAGTTCGCGAAATCCGTCGGGAAGATCTTTGGTGATGCTGAGGTAATTGAGCATGTGCACAGAGATTTGGTTGCCTAATTGCGTGGCTAGAGCTGAGATGCTACAGATGTTGTCCTCTGCTCTGGCCATGATTGCATGAGAGGTTCACCTAAACAGGGAGAAGAATATATGTCCGAGTATATATAAAGGAGTAGGGAGAGACCGAAGAGAGACCACATAAACATGGTGAAACTTGGGGCAAATTTCACCATCTATACTCCGTACAGTGGGGCTTGTTCTTCAAACCAGTCAAACCAGGTTGAACGCTAAGTCGAAAGTGTGGACAAGGTGGATCGGAGATTTAAGCCAGGGGTTTGTCTCATCTTAGTGCCTGTTGGACCCATGGTTCAACTAGATCATTGTATCTGGATTGGAGCTCAATATCTCCCCGTTTGGGTATCTTTGAGTATCAAATGACCTTCAAATCACCCAAATGGTTGTTCCATTCCAGCCTCGACACGTTTGAAACGGTTCAAATCTCGAAACAGAGAGAAACTGCGAATAAAGTTATTCAAATATCTCTGTAGATACCAAAAAAGAGACTTCGGCTTGTCCTCCAGTGCGAGAATGAAATGTGGGTCCGGGAAGTGAGTACATGTACATGATTGCCGCGGTTGAAGCATGTACTTGTACTCAAATCGGGAGAACCCTACGTATGTACATTCAAACCGACTTAAAATATCTACAGCTGGCTGGAACACGTGGGATAAATGTCATTCTTGGCGTCAATTAGACATATCCTCGCATTCAACTCCCAAAAAGACACAAGGACATAAAAGCCATAAAAGTCATATCCCGCCCACCTTGCCCTTTTAGGTTTGACGCTATGCTGCGCCCCGCTTAGCTTCCCTTGGAGGTTCCGAAATTTTGGAGGCCGCGTTTCATAACGGTTCCTCAAATTTTACCCCTAAATGGTTTCACATCTGAGTCTGAATTTTGAGTATAGCTTCGTTGAACTTCAAACGCATAATTCGCAGTCACATTTTTGAATTTGCTTGTTGTGCAACCTTGGAAGGAGTATCGTATTATCAAACTCGGTGTTCTCGGCAATAAATATGAGTCCACGTGGCTACATCACGATTCTGAGACATGATGCTTTGAGTTTCTATAAGAGATAACCGATACTCCACCCGTCGTCCGCCGATCATCAAGAATGCCATGATATGGGAATTGCTAAAGTCCCATACGCTTCACCTCACCTTCTCACCTGAGTGAAAGAACGGTTCTTAGTCGTATGATGAAAAGTTGGCTAGGATTGGGTCTTATCCGGAATACATGATAGGACTCTCACGGTTGGATTTGAGGATACTACGGCTTGATCGGATCACCACCTAAGGTGGCTCGTGATCAATATTATATTGCAATGGGCAATGGTAGTAGAATGTAGTTGTCAGTCGACCGTTCAAGAGCTTAGGCCAATATTCCATGATTTTAAAAGAAAGCCAGTGCAAGAGACAAAGCTCCTGTCAAATGATCGTGAACACCGGCTACCACTTGACGGTTAAAGATGAAGCTCCGGGTCTCGAGGGCCAACTCCGAATTAAAGTCAATGGTACGAGTCGATCACTTACGGCTGAGAAACAATCAAATATTTGTAGCCTGTCGATCGTTCCAGAAATTAAATCCCCATATATGTTTCATAAATTTTGACTGGCATCCATAGTTCCTGTGATCGTTCCGCCAATCATCGCACGCCAATCTACCTCGTCCGGTTCCAATTGATTGAAAAGTGCCGCCCAAACAGACCCCGAGCGCGGCAGTCTCGGTCTTGTTTGCAGCCGATCCTTGTCCGAGTCTCTTTGTTTGCCCTCTTCCCTTTGAGACATTGCAATATTTCACATTTGCCATTTGACTCATCCACATCTAAACTACCAACTAAAGCTTAAGGATATGTCTTCCGCTATAGATTTGTGTGAGACAGATACAGGGCTACTATGAAGATAGGAGTGCTCTGGAAAATCTCTTAATATGTGGAGAAAAAAACCATCCACAGAGGTAGGATACTGTCTAGGAAATAGCCTTCTCTAGGCCATAATTAGAGACCATGGTTTTTGATGTGCCCTAGAAGTGAAATGGCTGTATTTGAAAGCAAACGAGGCGCGATCACGTCATCTCTCAAACATATATATCAAGTCCATCACCAGCTGCCCTAGTTAGTAACGATTGTCGGTTACCGCGTATAGGGCTAGCCTATAGGATTTTTTTAAAGTAAACCCCAAAGTAAGCACGATTAAACTACCCAGGTGACCCAGATAACAATACTCGAGCCAAATGACTCTACAATGCCTAGATTGACTGGGATCATGTATGTTGTAGGAGATTGGCACTTGGACGATTGTGGGAGTAACCCATAGCTGCCATTCCACGAGTATATAGCTAGCGTTCTCGTTGGGGTGGCTCAGACGAAGATAAGGGCGTACATCTCAAGAGCGATTGTCAAGATAGCCTGCGTGAACAATATGCTACACAACCACCATTCATTTCGCGAGGTCTGTGCATAATCGGTGGCTTTCCTGTTCTCTCACTAGAACATCGAAAGTGGAAATAACAAATTAATTTTTTTATTCCCTTTTCGCTCCCTGTTTCTTTTCTCTGTCTCCGTGTGATGTCCTCCAAAACCCTATATGATAAACGCCAAGCCAATGGGAATTATTTCGGTATAATATTATCATTTTTAGTCCGATCGATGAAGATCTTTCATTGGTTCGATTGGTGCACATAAGCCACCATAAGCCACAGCCGGTGAGTTCGTGCGTCGTGACTCCAGCGAACCACTGTTGTATGTTTTCATTCTTTTAATACGTTTTAATACATCCATTGTTAATGAATGATGTTGGCTAATTGGTTCTTATAAGAAAGAGCATATAATGTAATTTAATCGAGCGAAATACATACCCAGTTGACTTTCCATAATCAAAGTTATGTTATATTTTAGCTCAAGGTGATATTGGGGATACTACAAGTAAGAACCCCCAGTTTTGTATGTTTTTCAAGTATGTCCTTTCTTTGTGGTGCGCGAGTGCTGCAAGGGGGGCAGATGGGCCGTACAGAGGAGTTTGCTATGCGTAACCAACCACCAGTGATATTGATTAGGGGTATAGAGATAGATCAATGATAGGACCTATGCATGTTATAATTCAATTGTTACGAGGTGAACCCCTCACCTAGAACTTACCAGTGAAAGACCTGGTGTCCATTATGCCACTTTACCTTGTTAATCTATGACGTAGGATATGGCAAGGTGGTAGAGAGACTTACCCCTCACACGCACTAGTAGGTCCTTATCGGAAAATAGACATATCCCGATTTACAGACCGGTATTAAATAATTGAAACCATCTCATTACTCACAACCCATTAGCCAACACACAAGGTAGATACCATGCAATTGACCCCAAAAAAATGTGTAGAACAATCCCAAGCAAAATTTGTGAATTTGACGTTAAGCGCTTGGAACCAAAAAAAATCAAAAAGAAATGGACGGGCAGCGATTCGAACGCTGGACTTTTCGCATGCAAAGCGAACACTCTACCAACTGAGTTACGCGCCCAATTGATACAGGTATCAGTGGATTTAAGCCAAATATTGTAGGACCTCAGACGCTAGATTTGGCCATTTGACTTGGTTGTTGATTTGGTCATTGTTGACTGGGTTGTTTAATGGAGTTGGGTTGAAAGTTCATTCTTACTCAAAGAGAGTATTGCGAGAGTCTGCTAAAATGGGCTGTGACGGAAGAGGCTTTAGAGGCAGTTGGGTAATAATGAGCCGAAAAGGGAAATTGGAAGGCTGATTTGAGAGGTGAGAATGTCATCTATGAATACTGCCTAGGTGTCTTGGAGATATGATCAAAGTCTACTACGACTTAGATGAAAACACTACACTACTAGTCTACTCCGTTCTGAAATATGAATATAAAATAATGGCGGTTCCTATTGTAGAACACATAAAAATGAAAAGATAAAAAACATCACAGAGGGTCGTATCCCGTTTCCCATTTCCCGTAAGACTTAAAATTAGCAATAACGAAAGTTGACCGAATTTATCTAATCAACCTCCTCCATGGTGCTCTCGCCGGTAGCCTCGGCGGGAGCAGCAGCCTCAGTAACGGGGGCGGACTCGTCCTCGTCGATGTTCAGGCCGAGAGAAACAAGCTTGTGGATACGCTCGGAGAAGCTGGCGGGCTCCTCGATGGTGAAGCCAGAGACCAGCAGGGAGGTCTCGAAGAGCAGCTGAGTGATGGACTTGACGGTGCGGTCGTTCTCACCATCGGCCTCAACCTTCTTCTTAAGCTCCTTGATGATGGGAGACTTGGGGGAGATCTCGAAGGTCTTCTTGGAAGACATGTAAGAAGACATGGAGGTGTCACGGAGGGCCTGGGCCTTCATGATACGCTCCATGTTGGCGGACCAACCGAACTGGCCGGTACGGATGGCGCAGGGGGAGCCAACCAGCTTGGAGGAGACAACAACCTTCTCGACCTTGTCGCCGAGAACGTTCTTGAGGGCCTTGGCAAGGTCCTCGAACTCCTTCTCCTCGGTCTCACGCTCGGTCTTCTCCTCCTCGGTCTCCTCGAGCTCGAAGTCCTTGGTGATGTCGACGAGCTTCTTGCCGTCGTACTCCTTCAGCTGGGTGAAGGCGTACTCATCAATGGGGTCAACCAGGAACAGAACCTCGAAGTTCTTCTGCTTGAGGGTATCCAAGAAGGGAGAGTTGGCAACGGCCTTGATGGACTCGCCGGTGATGTAGTACATGTTCTTCTGGTGCTCAGGCATGCGGGTGATGTAGTCAGCGAGGGAGGTCTGCTCATCGCCGGACTTGGTGGACTGGTAGCGGAGAAGCTTGGCCAGAGTGGAGCGGTTCTGGGCATCCTCGTGGATACCGAGCTTGATGTTCTTGCTGAAGGCCTGGTAGAACTTGTCGAACTGCTCACGGTCCTCGGAGATCTCAACGAAGAGCTCAAGGGTCTTCTTGACGATGTTCTTCTTGATGACCTTCATGATCTTGTTCTGCTGGAGAGTCTCACGGGACAGGTTGAGGGGAAGGTCCTCGGAGTCGACAACGCCCTTGACGAAGCTGAGCCACTCGGGGATGAGGTCGGTAGCATCATCAGTGATGAAGACACGGCGAACGTAGAGCTTGATGTTGTTCTTAGTCTTCTTGGTCTCGAACAGGTCGAAGGGGGCGCGCTTGGGAACGAAGAGAATGGCACGGAACTCGAGCTGACCCTCAACGGAGAAGTGCTTGACACCGAGGTGGTCCTCCCAGTCGTTGGAGAGGGACTTGTAGAAGGAGGCGTACTCCTCAGTGGTGATGTCGGCGGGGTTACGGGTCCAGATGGGCTTGGTCTTGTTAAGCTCCTCCTCCTCGATCTTGGACTCCTTGACGGTCTTGGTCTTCTTCTCCTTCTTCTCCTCCTCCTCGTCATCGACCTCCTCGACCTTAGGCTTCTTCTCATCCTCCTCCTTGACCTCCTCGGCCTCCTCATCGGGGACCTCGGTCTCGGTCTCCTTCAGAACGTGAAGGTAGATGGGGTAGGAGATGAACTCGGAGTGCTTGCGAACGACCTCCTTGATGCGGGCCTCGTTGAGGTAGTCCATCTGCTCATCCTTCAAGTGAAGGATGATCTTGGAACCACGGCCGAGCTGCTCACCCTCGGTGTCCTCCTTGAGGGTGAAAGTGCCACCGGCGGCGGACTCCCAGATGTACTGCTCGTCATCGTTGTGCTTGGACACGAAGGTGACACGGTCGGCGACGAGGTAGGCAGAGTAGAAACCGACACCAAACTGGCCGATCATGGAAATATCAGCACCGGCGGACAGAGCCTCCATGAACTGCTTGGTGCCAGAGCGGGCAATTGTTCCAAGGTTGTTGATCAGGTCCTATGAGAGATGAATATTAGTTTTTGTGCCTTAGACATAAGCAGAGAGTGATTTGAGTTGTCAGTGATTTGAGACAACTCTCAGGGTAGAAACTTACAGCCTTGGTCATACCAATACCGGTATCGCGGATGGTGAGGGTCTTGTTCTCCAAGTCAGGGATAATGTCGATGCGCAGATCCTTGTTGGAGTCAAGCTTGGAGGAGTCGGAGAGAGCCTCGTAGCGAATCTTATCGAGAGCATCGGAGGCGTTGGAGATCAACTCACGAAGGAAAATTTCCTTGTTAGAGTAGACGGTGTTAATGATCAGCGAGAGCAGCTGAGAGATCTCAGCCTGGAACTCGAAGGTCTCAGACATGATGGCGGATTGTGATTCTAAAGACAATCTGAGTTAGGAAAGGATGGCTTTATAGCAATTGAGGAATATGCAGAGACACAGATGCAAAGTTTGATCAAGCGGAGGGGGGGGTGGGGGAAGTTGGAAGCGATGGCGAGAGGAGCAGGGGAAAGGGGCTTTTATATCTTACAAGAAAGCAAAGTAATGAAAAAGAAAGAAGCTCTGGGGGGGAGGAACCAAAGCAAAGGAAGAGATGAGGAGAAAGAGTCGAAGAGGCGGGCCAGTTCCTTTTGTGTTTCCAAAAATTTCTGGTGGAAAGTTTCTACGGTGATCCAGCAACTTCCATGTCGTTCAGGCAACCCTGCAGCTCTCTCGATATTATTCTAGACTATTCTGTTTTTTGCCTCTTATTTTTAGACTATTGACTCTAATTTCCCCGGTTTGGAACTTGACCTCCCTTTTTGCTTTCTATTTGCAGTGGCAAGATAGAATCTTCCCCAGATGGATGAGGGATGAGTTGACGTGGATGACTCGTCGACTCACGATTAGGTAAGCTCTTAAGGTATCAATCTGGGCAGTCCTGGACAAAGTACAATATATAGCAATATAGCAATATAGCAACTTGGAGATTCATTATTCTCTAATCCATATTTGGTAGGCTCCTAATCCCATGATACAGTTGTAATTCCACCGAGAATATCCCATTTACACATCAACAAAGAGAATGGAGAACGGATCCCCATAGGGTCCTCATAGCCAGGAAAATCAAAAAAGAAGCAAAATACAAGAAAGACTGGGATGGCGCACCACCGTAAAACCCTGGAGTTTGCTATGCTAGTTAAAAAAAAGATGCGATATAACGTCTTGCAAAAAAAGGAGCAAGGAACAGATCATGGCAGAAGACACTGAAAGAAAGGAATATGGTGCAAAAAAAGAGAATCGTGAATGTCGAAGACGAGACCCGATCCCAACCAAAAAAAATCAGAATCAAGAAAAGGTCAGGTTAAAACACAAGTGCCCAGTGGGAAGGAAAGAGACGCAACTTTTCCAGCTAACCCGGACCAACCGCTAATATGCACTGTGACAGGAAAAAAGGGGGCAGGCAATAGTCACGTAACACATGTCATTAGGAAGAGACGGGGCAAAAGAAAAAAGAGAATCAAAATCGGAGTAATACAGATCCTGAGAAGACCATCCGCCAGAGGAATGCTCACGGTAGTTGCGAGAGACATGACACCGACGGGGAAGAAGAGCGTAGAGGATCATCAAAATCACGTTAAAGTGTTTTAAGCAGCTTGGGGCTGGCTGGGGCGACCCTTGGCGGCAACATTGCCACCACGGCCACGGGGAGTGAAGCTGCCACGGCCCTCACGCTGGAAGCCACCGCGGCCCTGGCTGCCTGCGCGGTCACCGCGACCACGACCGGCACCACCACCACGGCCGGCGGGGAAGCCATTGCTGCCGTAGGCGTTGCCACGGGGGCGGCGCTCCTCAACGAGGATCTGCTCGCTGCCAATCTGGTGGGGGTTGGCGGCAACGGCAGCGGTATAACCGGCAGGCTCATTGAATTCAACAAAGGCGCAGTTCTTGGGGCGGCTGACATCGAAGTACTTCAGCTTGCCGAAACGGGCGAGGGTCTGCTTAAGCAAGCTGGCATCGACTTTGTCGTTAACATTCTTGATATAAGCGAGGACAGTCTCCTCAGAGCGGGGCTGCGACTTCTTGTGGCCGTCGCCGGCGGTCTGCCACCCGGCTTCGGTAGAAGGGGTCTCCTGGGAACGGACAGACTCCGCGGGGGCAGGGGCGGCAGCAGCGGGCTGAGCGGCAGGGGTAGGGTGAGCAGCCGGAGCAGCCTTAGGAGCAGTAGGGGCAAGCTGAGCAGGAGTAGCCTGGGTGGCCGAAGCCTTGGCGGCAGCAGCGGCCTTCGCTGCGAAAGAGGTATTCGCAATGCTAGCCCAGGTCTTAGGGGCAGCGGGAGTGGCCGAGGTCTCCTTTTCAGCAACCTCCTCCTTCTCAGGAACGGGAGAGGGCTCAGGGGTGGCAGGCTCTTCATCCTTCACAATTTCAGCCTTGACGGCAGGAACGGGAGCTGGGGTCTCTTCCTCAACGGGGGCACCGCTGGTCTCGGGAGCGGCCTCCTCGGGCTCCTCAACCTGACCGTTGGCCTCGACCTCCTCAAGCTTCTCATCAACATTGGAGACAGCGGCTTCGTCAGTCACCTGGGCCTCTTCAGCGGGAACCTCAGCAACGGCCTCGGGGGCTTCGGCAACAGGCGCAGCCAGAGTGGGCTGCTCGGGTTCTTCCTCTGGCTCTTCGGCCATGTATCGGAAGATATCGTTAAGAACATAGTAGCCGTTGGGCTGCTCGGCGAGGACGAAAGTCTGCACGAACTTGCGGGACGGCTCAGAGTTGTTGGAGATCTCACCAATGACTGAGACCAGGATGTTGTCGAAAGAAGCCTGAGAATCGACATTCAGGACGCGCACCTTGCAGTCCTGGAACTTCAAGGAGTTAAGTTTCTCGTTGATGGCCTATGAAAATTGGGATGCTTGGTTAGACAACATTTACATTGAGGGATGGGATTAAACTCACCTTAGAACCAACGCTGACGGGAACCGACTCAGCCTCAGTGCCGAAGACTAGCTGAGAGCGGCGAGAGTAGAACAGGTGAAGCTTGTCAGGGTTGCGGCTCATGGTGGTGTAGTACTGCTCGACGAAATACCAGCCCACCTCATCCTTGGAGATCTCATTCTTCTGCTGCTCGGTAGGAGTGACAGTAGTCGGGGTGGAGGACTGCGCAGGCTGGAAGCTGGCAGCAGTGTTCATGGTAACAGATGCATGGTTGTAGGATTCGGGGAAACCGTGCTGGGCAGGGTAGTTGCCATTGATGGGAACCTGAGTCATATCGGCCATGGCGTAGGATTGAGGGGTTTTATCTTCGGTTTTGGGTGGAAAATGAGATTAAAAGTAACCGAGGACGGCGAAAATGATGGCTGAGACTATAATGACCGAAAGGCCTTTTTAAGAGACGAAGCAGGTGATGAGCGTTTTAAAAATGGAATTGTCTGTGTTTCCCTCGCTTCACTGGATGCTCATCAGTTTTAAGATCTTTACCATGCGATCGAATTGGACATGGTAGATCGAAACACTCACGATGCGAAATGGACCAAGCACCAATGCAATCAATTGAAGAGAATAGAAAAAAAGCACGAAAAGAATAGAATGAGGCGAGGCGCTTTGGGATTGAAAAGCGGGAAGTATAGCTGGAGTGAGAAGGAGTGAGAAAGAGTTCTTTCTGATGGCGGAGAGGAATATGTGGAGGGTTTGAGAGAAAGATGAGAAAGATCGAGAAAATGTGGGTCTGGAAGATGGAAAGAGGCGTGGGGGGGGGGAAGATTCAGGTAGAAAATGGGAAACAAAAAAAGAGATGGGAACGAAGCTGTGGGAATTCGCCTTCGAAGAAAAGAACTTCCTTCTCTTTGACTCCGTGCGGGTTTTGGGTGGGCTTGGCGGATGGCTACCGCCCGGCAGAATTCATAGTCACTGATATCAATAACCTTGGAGAGGTTCAACGTTGCTACAGAAAGGCTCTCAGAGGGTCTACTGGCAGCAACTCGACCATAAAGCCATGGTAACAACTTCATCATAGTATTCGCCTTATATGCGGTAACTGAAATAGTCACTAACTAGGGCAGCGAGTGATATTGTCAGTTTCTTTAGTATAGAACCTAGCTTTCTCAACTCTCCAATCTGATTCGCGCATTTCACCATGCCTCTCGACATCCATCATGCAATCCTCTCTTGAGAGATATGCTTAATATATATACCGATACTTGCGGGTAGGTTAGAAAGCTTATCTTCGACGAACAAACCAAAGCGCTGTACGTCTCCTGAAGTCTTCTCCCCAGATAGTTGTTAATGAGAACTAATTTATTGTCCAAGCCATATTTCGGGCTTTTGTGACCCTAAATCCCTTGACTCCTCCCGACCCTTCGCAGATATGATGTATGCAAACTGGGGCTAGGCAACGCGATCTCGCACGCCTGACTGGTATCTCAACAGCACAGAGTGGAAGTGGTAACAGCTCTTGTTCTTCCTATAAGATCGTTCTTAGCTCGTGAGGAGGTTCCTTTGGTAGAAATGTTGCCACTGCGTTTGGGCTTTTCAGCCCAGTTCATAGCAAGTTCGCTCTTCGCGTCGAAATAACTGAATTACCAGAATTGCTTGTTAGAATTCAAGAACGCATTCGGAGCATGGCCAGATTTAGAGCGTTTCTTCCCTTATGGTACCTTGCAGCTCTCGAATGATATTGCTCTAGACCCCGGGGCTGCAGCTAGCTGAAAAAAAAAATAGGAAGAGGGGCTGGTGTGGGTGGTCTGTGGCTAATCCTCCCAGTTAACTTACTAGTTGGTGATAACTAACTAGTACAACAGAGCACTTTAAATTAATTTTGTCACCGCCAATAGTGGAGATAGGATTAATCTAAAGCGCTCTATAGCGACAGACTAGGTTGTTTTGGATAGCTTTATAGAAGTATTATGTAGTCGAGGGAGTTCAAGATCGTATTCTTTACTATGGCGATACTCCACATAATACTGGATATGGCCCCCACTAGGCCTTAAATAGGAACATTGGTTTTTATTATGGCCTAGTGATAAAATGGCTGTATTTTACAAATGGCACTCGAAAATAGCGCCAAGAGGGACCTATCCCCAAAGAGATTAGACCGTTGTGCCAAGTGAAATCGCTGTTCCAACAGTGTTCCACTAAACTATTGGTATAAGTCTTATATAGTCTTATATGACTATGAAAATACATAATACTTACTACTGTGGTTATAGAGAGGCTCTTAAGTATTAGTCTCTTCCAAAGAGACACCTATAACGTATTTCACTACCGAGCTGGACACCCCAAAACGTATAGTAAAAGCGACAAATTATAACATGATATTTCAACAACTAACCCTTTTATTTAATTTCCTTGCTCGTCGATAGCAATTGATAAGCATTTTTAGCATCATATATCAATTTTGAATAAATTGAGAACTTGCATTGTTATGGTATTGAAAAATATATCGCTGAACTCTAGAAATATATATCTCACTTAATAATTTATTAAGTTCCCCTAAACTCTAATAAGTGGCTAGATATCATAAAAAAAGAACCAGGCTATAAGGAAAAGCTCATATAAAGAACCGTTGTTGAAATATCATGTTGTAATTTATCCCTTTTACTATGCGTTCTGGGGTGTCCAGCTCGGAGGTTTGTCCAGCTCGGTAGTGAAATACGTTAGCTATAGTGATAAGGTACTTAATATTCTTTTCTATAGCGATAGTAGCCTTAGAGCGCTCTTAGCTACTACGACGACTATAGATAGCCTATATCTTAGTTCGCCTTACTATCGCTGGCCTAGTTACCGTTACGACGCGGAGCTTAAACTTCTTACTCCTCAGGAAATCTCTAGTATTCTCGTTATACTCGATACGACTACCTGGGCCGAGGACCATCTAGGCGGGTGGGAGTGCTATATCTAGCAGTGCTCGAGTCTCGTATGATCCCGCGGATCACGACGCCGAGCTCGTTAATGTTCGTCTGAATGCCCCTATGAATATAAATGAAGTCAAGGATAGTTTTCATGATAATTCGGGATCTGTGACAGTCAGACAAGGAAAATAGGAGGAAAAAAATACCAGATCCAGATGTTCATGCTTAAGGAAATAATGCATATCTCATCAAGTCAAAACGCCACAAACTGATCCGAAAAAAAGAAAAGAGGGGTATGATAAGACATGAAAGGGTGACTGTAACAAAAAGATAGCAATCATAAGAGCCGTGTCCATAGAGGTACGGATGTTGGGACGAAAAAAAAAAGAAATAAGGAACAAAAAATAAGGAACAAGACATAAGAAACAAGAAACAAGCGAACGATAGGAGACAGTCAACCATGCAGCAGACAAATCACATAAATTTGTCTCCTAAGTGTATCGTTGTGAATAGGATTAGTCAGCTCGCGCCTCGGTCTTTTCAGAGAGAGGCTTGCGCATGACAGCGTCTTGGCCAGTCATCCTCCGGCCCAGAGCGCGCTCGACCTTAGCTCCGAGAGCGAGTTTGTTTAGGTTGTTCGACTTCTCCTCTGTGGGAACAAATCGCTGCTTGGTGAGAGGCTTGTTCTCGAGGCGCTCAAAGCCATCGTGAAGGTGGACAATATCAGCGATTCTGGGGTCGCCGCTGGGTAGAGTGCTGTTTGTGCAATCGGAGGCAGCCAGCGAGGGGCTTCCACTGATGGTGGAGAACCGCTTTGAGTTTCGGTTCTGCAGCAGGTTAGACTTGCACGGTTTTCAATAACGAGTCCAAAAGCCCTGCGACGGGCGGAGTAGGGACGGGGGAAGAGGAAGGGGGCAGGAATTCCTACCGATTGAGCCATAATGGGACGCTCAGAGTCGAGAGAGGGTTGGCGGGCCATTTCTGGGAAGCGATATGGTTATAAAGAGGAGGGTTTGCGCCGAAAGAGGGGTGGGTTTCAAATTGTAGGTGAAGGATGGCCCTTGAATGGAATTCAGCCTGCAGAATTGTCTTGTTAGCGGGTATTACTCCCTAGTGGCTGGCGACCTCGCATTTCCAAGGGGTTCGTACTCAATCCAGAAAAGTTGTAGAAGGGGGTGTGTTGAAATTAGGCGCAAAGGTACCAATGCAGTGTAGGAGTAGAAATAGAGTCACAGAAAGGAGAAGACGAAACGGGGTGGGTCGAATTGGTGGGGAAAGACACAATGTGTGGTGGGAAAGGGGTGGAAGGGTTTTTTTATGGAAAGATCGACGTAATCGTAAGATGGCGCAGTAAAGAGAGTCAGCGATGAAACTCCAACCTGGATATGTATTATGCTTATACACAAATCAAAGATCACAAAACACTGATCATTGTATAGTGATCAATGATAATGATTCAAACTCTCTTTGATGTCAAGAAAGCTTTACCGGGGATATCTTTGCCACGTGCTGCCACGCGAGCGGATCATCTCGGCAAGTACTTGGGTACTTGGTAATGGGGGATTACTACTCCGTATACCACTATGAGATACTTTATTTCCCTCTATTTTGTATATTATAGTAATGAAGTGAGAATGAAACTTCGCTAGATGAATTAAAACTAGCATATGATGCCGAAAATGACCGCTTTTGACACCAAAAACGGCCGCCTTTCCACCTTTATTACTCCATTCGGAATTCCAAGGTTAATAACATTACTTCATGATCATACATAAATGAAGATCATATAAATACTTGGTGTACCAGCCCTTCCTTGAAAAGCGAGCTATGGAATTGCTTGCACAGCGGTGAGTAACAAACGACAATTCCAGCCCTGAAGATCAGCAGTGGAGTCTGTACTAATTGAAATACAGAATTTAGGGAGTCCCCCTTTGTGGAATAACTGTCATACACTAAGAAATATGATTGAAAATTATACATCTACCGTGCTAGTGCGGTCAGGTTATTGTCATGAAACGACTTACGGAAGCTGTTTGGGCTATGTTTGTGTCAAGTGCTGCCAAGTGGCATTGGACACAGACGGGTTCACCGTGCCATTATTGTCTATTGTGTTGGTTCTGGAGAGGCAGGGTACGTAAATGATAATTTGAATGATTGGCATGAAATTGGTATTGAGCACTTGGGAGATGAACTGCTTCCTTACAATTGTTGATTGGGGACTTGTATACGGGGATAGTTCTGATCCTCTTGGCGGATTTCTGTTATAATCAATCTAAGCTAGAAGCCGATGTGACCTAGGGCAATCAGACGAAGGCACAACGCGTATTATATTAGCAGCTTTGATTAGTCAGGTTGGTATAGAAATAAAAGTCATCCGATCATGAGATCGTAAATATATTATAGTCCAAAAAGTTCCAATATAGACTAACATCTGATATAATAATATCAACATCAAAGCATAGTAATATACTCTTTCAAGCTCTGCCTAAGAACATTTGAACAAGCTAACCCATAGCTTGAGAACAGCTAATCCGACAGAAGCCGGTTCCGGATCTGGCGCGGTGGAGTGGTCGTCAGTTTGTAGGTTGTAGGTTGTTAGTATTCCGTTCTATAGATGAGGTATATTCGGCTCCAAAAGCGCATACGCCTAAATACTGACAAAGATATATCTATTATCTCAACCCCACACTTACTAGCTGAATGTGAAATGGTGAATAATTAGTGAAAAGGTAAGGCAAAATCTGTTACAGTGGTCTCCGCCTCACACTATGTGGCTTATCTCACATTTTACTATTAGATGATAGAGCCTAGCTATAGAGAATAGTGACTGCTAGCTACTGTTCTTCCAAGTGGATAGCTTATAATTGGCCACATAGAGACATAAGTCAGTCTTAGTGATATAAACTTCTCTATAGAAGCTTTGGGCCCTTGCCCTTGTGGGTGGTAATATCACATGTTTTTATCAAGAGTTTCTTGGAGAGGGAACTCTTGGAGACTGATTGGTTGTACAAAAGGATCAAAGGTTAGCGATGTGTTTATCGACGAGAATAGCTAATAGGTAGTTCCAATTTCACATAGTTGCCACCAATCAGCAAAGCTTTGGCCTTATGATAAGTCACAAATGAATGAAGCGCCTCTTCCATTAGATCCCGCCCTAGAGGTCTCTAGCGTGTGTGATTCAGGTAACGATCTACAACATAAGATTCTAGTATTTGTTTCGAAAACATACTACTGTTATAGAACCTGAGTCCTTACATGGGCTAAAATTTAGCGATACTACCTATGTCAATAAACTAGTGCCAACGGATTGGCTGGTAGAGTGCGGTTCTATATGGCGAAAGTAAGAAGACTGGGAGGGTATCATCCTAACAACAATGCTAGCGATCGCTGCTTGTACCTACTTAAAAGCATAATAAGTATTATATTTCGGGATTACTTACTATTTTTATCATGCATATGTAGTAGGTGCTATATCGGCAAGGGACAGTACCTCGGCCTGTGCAGATATGCATCATCTTTACACAGCACAGAGCTAGCAACACAGGCTCCCTTTCAACACAAGGTACCTATGTTACCACATTCAAAACAATAAAACAACAAAATAATATGAAACAAAACAGCTTACACCAACAGTCATCTCGTCCCGGTCTTGGCATTGATGCAGATTTGAAGGACCAGGCTGCTTTGAGAGCTTCTTAGTCACACTTTCTATAGTTTAAAGAAGTCCCAACACTACTGAATTAACAAGAAACAAAACTCAACACCACCAGAACAATAGATAGCTATCATTATCATTATTACATGTAGTTGAGGGTGAAAGCAACGTTGGAACAGATTATAATCCGTCACACACCGCGCAGATTCTGCCGGATTTACTTCAACTTCAAGGTGCACAACCAGCACAACCATCTCTGTTGACCCTCATTCAAATCAAATCAACAGCGTTCCTGCAGATATGCCGAAGCCAAAATCCTTCCTCAGGGAGACAAAGGCGAAGAAGAAGGCTGCCTCGAAACATGTATGCGATAGCAATATACCCCGCACAGAACAGCTTGGTCATGATCTCATACATTTTGATATAGGTACCTGTGACCGCAGATGATTTTCTTGCAGGTGTGTATTTGAACTTCAATAAGCCAGTAATACCAACAGCCAAAAAAAAACTAACGACCTCTCCAGCCGGCGTTGAGTTAGAAGAAGCCGGCGAAAAATGGCGGGCCGGAGATGCAGCAAAGTCCATGCGTTTCTTTATGCGGGCCATCACCAACTATGAGGAAGGACTACAGAAACATCCCGGCACATTTGATCTAGCTTATAACAAGTATGTAAAGTCTACACTGATATGGAAGCAAATCATTGTTTTTGCATTTTTCAATTTCATACATGATTGAGAGGTATTTTGAGTTTGTCTCTTACTAACACAGCCACCCAGAGCACGAGTCCAATATGAAATCACCCAGCACCCTAAACTAGCGGCCCAGTTGCCAGCGCCACAGGGGGAACTCTTACAGGTTGCGCTGCAGTCACACCGGGATGCGCTGGCTCTGGATCAGGACAATGCTGACGTGTTGTTCAATTCGGGCCAGGTGCTGACCAGCATAGCGGAGTTGATGTCTAACGTAAAGCACCCCGGCGAGGAAGAGCAGATGCAAGCGGGGACCTACTTGCAAGAGGCGATTGAGCTGTTCCAGCGGTGTCTGATGGTACAGGAGATGAAGTACACGGAAATGCAAGAGGAGATCGAATTGATGGAATCCGGAAATGTGCCACCAGGGCCGGAGGTTGTACCACAGGCCGCGGGACAGCCCCAAGCCGAGTCCGCAGGCGAGGAGCAAGAACAGTGGGCGATGATCGTGGAGCCCGTCACGAAGAATACACTCGTGGACACGGCGGTGGCGCAGCTGGAAACTTTGACTGCTCTGTGTAACCTGTTGACTTCTAACCCCGGTGGGGGCGGTGTTGGTTGGGTGCAAGAGTACTCATCGGAGCTTGTGCAGTCGCGACTGCCTGCTTATGCCGAAGGTTCGGACAGACAGTATGAGGCGGCCTTGGCGCGCGCCAAGTTCATCTGTGCCTTGAACGATTTGCTCTACCGAGGCGGACATACCGATATCCAGACCTACCAACAGGAGGTTGGACAGGTTTTTGGTCCAGAGCTGGATGTATCCGCGGACCCTGAAGGACTCTGTGCCAAAGCAGATGCGCTGACGTCGTTGAACCAGGCGCTTTCGGACATTCCCCCATCGGAGGATGACGAGGCGTTTGAGAGCGCGGTGGCATTGCGTTGGAAGTCGCTTTCAACCGCCCTGGACGCGTTGACAGCTGCTACCAAGCTCCCAGATGCCGATAACCTGCCCAAGATCCATCTTGGGCGCGGAGACGCGGAGATGCACAGATGGCGTCTTGGACGAGCGCCCTGGAACCACGCCATGGCGAAGCAGAACGGGGCTATGCTCTTGCGCAACGCTCAGACATACTACCGCGGAGCAACTGCCCTGGCTCGCCGGGACGGGGCGGCCGAGGAAGAACGCGATGGAACTTGCAAGGAGGCGATCGCGGCAGCGATCGAAGGCCAGAATACGAAGCTCGAGCAGCTCAAGTCCGCAGACCTCCAGCAGGTGATAGCCGTGGCGCAGGATATGGTGGAAGACGGAATGGTTGACGGCAGGGAATTGAGTGCCCTGATTTCATCATGAATCGGATAGAGAAAGAATTTCCGCAACACGCTCACAGACCTGGACGGGCTTTCGCCTCCTCATCCATCTGGATCGCGTCCTGGCGAATGTGATGTTGTTTGCTGAATTGCGTGGCCGCCATGGCAGCACCTTCAATATCCGAAACGACCAATCCAAGATGCGACAATAGCCGCTCAATTTCTAGCCTCTGCGCCTGCACAGTCTGCGCAAGCTCTGCGTTTTCCGCATGAGTAGCCTCGAGTCTGGCGTTGAGGGTCGACTGCACTTCCTGCAGATAGGGCGTAAGGTGCGCTTTGTACAGATCTTCGGCGCCGAGTGTATGCGCGCTGTATAGTAAAAAAAGGGAAGTCAGAATAAACAGACAAAAAAAAAACAAATATAGTCCGAATAGACAATCAAATCCATTCAACATACACTGTTCTCTCTTGTCCCTCAGCATTCTCCCCCTCCTGCTCCCTCCTAGCTCTCGCATCCCCGACCAACCGATCAAGCTCATTCAAATGCGCCACCGCATCCCTTTCCGCGACAATATCATCAAACTCAGCCTTGGCATTCGCTTCCAGCTTCGCGTTCAACTGCCGCCAGACACCCTCCAAGCTAGCAGGAACGTGGCGCGCAGGTGTCGGAAAACAGCCTGCAAAATTTGCATATGAGTTTGCACGGAGTGTGCGTGCCAGAGCCTGCTCGAAGACTTGGTTTAGGCGTGAGGCGCGCGGGCCCGGGGATTGGGGGACTGGAGCTCGCGGGGGAGGGGACGGCGACGCGGCAGGCGGTTGGTGGGAATTTGATTCGGCCATGGTGGATGTCTCTGTTATCGGGATCGAGTCGGAGAGTGAGAAGCAATGAGGAGCATGCAGGTATGGCAAGAGTTGCGTGTAGGGAACTGTTTGTGGTTCTTCTGGAATTTGGATCTGGGGTGTTGAACGGACTCTGTTCAACGCGACGCGCCGGTCACGTGTTTCTATAGATTGATTGATGGGGCGATAAATTACATCGATATTTGGATGTTTTTTTTGACTTTCATACTCTGTCAAATGCTAGATAGTTCTAGTAGAGATAGGTATATTGATTACATGAAGTGGCGTAGCTGGTACATTGTGATGGAAATGAGGCATTTAGCTATCAACCAACTCCCAGCCCTAGCTTGATGGATCTAAGCCAAGCCAACTCCGGCGTCTATCCTCCTCATTCTCGGCTTTGACTAAAAGAGTAGGACTTGGGCTTTGGGACCCTTTCCTCAGACGAAAGGATTGTATATCTGTCACCGAATGGGGTATGCGCCACGAGCACACGCGGCTACGGAGGTCAGACCAGAGTAATTTGAATGCGGGCCATGAGATAGAGACGTATATAAGGCTGTTCCAAAAGCCCTGGAGGGGAAGGACAAAGCTAGAGGCATAGTTGAGGCTGAAGTTAAAGTCATTAGGACGAGCCAGGGAATAGACTCTGTTTATTGTCGAGGGGACCTGCAATGTGGAACGATCAACACACGAAAAGAACCGACAAAGGTTTCCAGACTGTAAGGGGCTTCGATCAGACCTACCCATGTAACCAGCAACGCAATGAAAAACAGCATAGCGTATTTTGTATACGCCCACGTAGCCGAACTGGCTTCCGTAGACGTCGACCTCCGCTGCGAGTCTACTCCATCCGGCCGTGCAGTCTTGCTAGAACTCTCCTGTTGGAGAGGACTGGAACCAATCTTTGAGCTGGGACCTTGCAGCGTGCATGGGATACCCCCGCCCTCGATCGTGACCGAGTATGCTCTGAATGCATTAGATGGCAACCCGCGCGCGGCGCCCTCCGACAAGGACCGGCGCTCTGGGGTAGAACAGGCAATCTCCCTGGTAACTTGGATGCCAGTCAACATAGCAAACGGAGATTCTGGGACAAGATCTGAGTCGATGCCACCGAGGTTCCGAAGCTGGCGCCGTTTCTGGTAAATTACCGACCCTGCTCGTAGGTAGATGGCGAAAGTAAAGGAGATGATGAGCCAGACTGGTCCGTAGAAGATGGCGATGCGGAGAAAAGACCACTTTACGGAGATCCAGCACCAGAGCTGCCGGGGATGGTCATTGGATTAGCATAGGCTGGTAGAAGGGAAAGTATTGGGGTCTGCTTACGATGGCAGAGCCATATACCCGGCCTCGGGCTTGGGTCTGGATGAAGAAGTATGCGAAAGCTGGGATGAATGGAAGGCCGTAGCAGCAGAGCACATATTTCCATTCGAGCCGGCGTAGTTGCTCAGAGTCGTATTTGCGGAAGAATGTTAGGTAGACATTGCATGCCATTGCGAATGTCCATAGTGCGTCGGCCGGCATGAACCTATCATTCTTATTAGTGATCGTTGTTTAGTTACCGATCTGATACGAACCATTGAATCAAAAACCCCTGGAACTGGCACAGAGGACTATCAACCCCAGAATGAATCCCGTCCGCCGATATGATGGTGGCTATATTAGCCATCATGTTACCCCATGATGCATAGAACACCAAGCGGTTGATGGGTTTACGGAACGTTGGGGACCAGATGAAAGTAGAGACTATAACAAAAGTTCCAACCAGGGAGATGATTGAGCAGACACGCTCTGTAGCCGAGATAGCCAATATTTGTTGTTCTGACAGCATCATGGTATCATAATATACGTTGTATGTCTTAGTCGCCGTGGGGGATGCTTTCAGCGCTTGAAAGTTATATGCAACGGCAGATATGAACCGAAAAGATCCTCGTGGTTCAACAAATCCAAGTGGGCTTGTGACAGATTGAGGATCCAGATGATCGTAGATCTACCAGTGAGGACTTATTTTTTTCGGTTATGGTTTTACCTTTGAAACAGAAGGGGGTTCGAGTAGATATGGCCAAAGCACAATACTACCTGCTTATTATCCGCAACAGGCAACAAAGAGAGAGAAAAAAAAAGCCAAATGACAAACAAGGTGACAAACAAGGGAGGACCAGCCCAGTTAGCATATTGCTGTTATTCCCATCGGCTTATAGCTAGGAGATGCCAGCCTGATGTCGGGTCCTGCGACAAAGGGCGCAGTCCCAACAGTATTAGGTTCAAACAACCGCCAAGAATAGGAGTAAGAACCGAGCACAAGAACTTTTAAATGATCTCCTCTCAAACAACATATGGGCAAGGGCTTAAACTGGTACCCCCCTAGGAAAAACATGCAAACGATTCCATTTTTGGTGGTACCACAACGTGCAATCTCCCGGGATATGCGAAATAGGTAGAAGATTGGATAAGGGACTAGTACTGGTCTGTATAGACAACAGGCATAGTCTATGGGTTGCACTAAGGATTCAAGCCATTGCTTAGGCGTATAGTATTTGTTCCCCGCAGCCCTAGAGCTGTTAGGGTGTTAATAGTATTAATAGTGTTAATAGTGTTAATAGTTCTTTAGGGCAAAGTAACCCGGAATGTAGGGTACAACGGTAACAATATTTTGGGGGGCCTTGTGAAATCCCAAAGACAGTTCCGTGTGTGACACTAGCACACCTGTTTCCCCCCGATGTTTTCATGCCTCATTAGTCGTTGCCGAAGACCAGACTGAAATACGGGTGACTGCATGTTTGAAAGATTTCTCCGAAGCATGGAGACATCCAAACGCCAATATAATGCCTGCTTTAAAGGGTTGTTTTAGGTACTTACTACCAGGCACGTAATAATAAAGCATGCAGTAGCTATGGGCTGTGCCGCAGCCACGAGCTTTTTCGTCCCGAAAATCCTTAGCTAGCAGACAAAGAACCGGTTGCAGTAACAAGTAAAGATATTCCCTAGGATTGCAGTTCCAACGGGGGCATTTGAACTACGCCCAAGCGCTTGTTGCACATGTCTCCCTTTTAGCATTAATAAATACAGCTTGGAGTGGACGGCAGAATTCATTTCTCAAGGAAAAGCTATTTAGAAGAACAAGCAGAAGGTTAATAACATCTCGAGTGCTGCTTCAGAGCATCATAAAGACAACGAAGCAGTGTCCTGAAGTCAAACCGTTCCCAAGCAGGCCAGATACTTCTCATTATCTTTGACAAAACTGGCCTGAAATCCGCGATATCAAGCTAAAAAAAAAGAAAAAAAAGGGAAGCAAAAATATTCATCATCGGGTATAACGCCGAATTCTCCCGTGTCCAATTGTCTAATCGAGCTCGTCATCTCGTCATGTGCAGTCTAGACCACTAATAAGCGGGCTGCGGGGGGATCATGCCTCCATATCCAGTCATCTGCTGCTGCTGGTGTTGCTGCTGCAACTTAGCCTGGATCTGAGGCAGATCATGGAACCACGGGTGCTGCAGGGCCTCGTTGGCACTGATGCGCATCTCCGGACGGAGTTGAAGCATACGGTTCAACAGATCCATTCCGATAGCATCCATTTGCGGGATGATCAGTGACAGATCCTGTGTGGCGTAAATATGGAAGTCGGACTTATATTCTGGCAGCTGCGAGATGCCGGGCCATGTACGTTCGGATGGTGTGCCCATCAGACGGAAGATCTTGATCAATTGATCCTCGTTGGTTGTGCCGGGGAAAAGTGGACGGCCCGTGTACATCTCTGCCATGATGCAGCCAGCGGACCATATGTCAATGCTGGTGTTGTAGGTGCGACTCCCGAGGAGGACGTCCGGTGCGCGATACCACAGAGTGACGACTTCGTTCGAGAAGGTATTGACCGGGATGCCGAAAGCGCGAGCCAGTCCAAAGTCACCCAGCTTGAGCTGGCCCTTCTTGTTGATTAGGAGGTTCTGTGGCTTCAAATCGCGGTGGAGGACTCGGTTGTCATGGCAGAAGGCGATACCCTTGAGTAGCTGGTGCATGAAGGATTTGACCGTGGCAGGATCCAGCTGTCCACGATCACCGCGAGTGTCCATATATCTCTTCAAGTCTCTGTCCATGAACTCGAAGACAAGCATGAGTTTGTTTTCTGTGTGGATTACATCGTAGAGCGAGACAATACTCTCATGCTTCAGCTCCTTCATGAGCGAGATCTCTCGGATTGCGGTTGATGGTGTTCCCTCCTCCGAATCCAAGTGAATCTCCTTCAGCGCCACCATTTCGCCGGTTTGGCGATTGCGCCCTTTAAAGACCTGTAGTATTCTGTATCAGCGGGGAACGGGGGAGAGAAGCGGAGAGAGATCGAAAGAAACCGAGACGTACGGTAGCATAAGTGCCTTCACCGAGCTAGAAATAAGATCAATACCAGTTAGCGGAAATCCAAGGTCCAAGACCAGATAAGAAGCAAGGCATACCTTTTCCAGCTGCTGGAAGGAACTGGGCTGCTGAGATTTGTCCATTTTCGGTGGAACTTTGGAAGCCGGTGGGCCCGATGGTTTGGGTTTAGAATGGAATAGAAAGTGACCAGGTGAGACCAGATTTGAAGCGATCTTTAAAGGGTGGGCTGCAGGATCCCTTAAGTGCTCCATGCTGAGACGTGAGGGAGGAGCCCCGCGCTGAGCGGCCCGGGACTTATCAGACTTGGCCCTTTTTTTTTGGCCTGAGGTAGCAGGCGCTTATTCTACTCTGTTTTTCACTTTTCTACTTTTACTATAACTATTATAATTGGGGTATTCTTTCACAGTGATATTGATTTCAGTATATATTTCATCTTATTTCCTAAATCTGTAGATTGACTGGGAGTTGGGATACAACGGTCGGGAGAACTAACTGGGATGGATGGCTACATCGGACATGAGAAGTGGAATCATGTCCGATATTTCCAAAAAGCACGGCTTCATTCCTTACGCCACCAACATTGACAATACCAATAGGCATGCCTCGTTTGTGTGCTCGTTCCACTAGGCGCCACGCCGAAAAAGTCGCTAGGCTGGTGCCCAAAATGAGTAGCCGCCCAGCATCATCAATGGCTTCTTCAGCTGCTGTCTTTACCAGTGGATCAATATTTTCACCAAACATGATCACTGCCGGTTTCAAAATGCCGGCATTTGAAGTCGCCGATAATGCACCGTCACGCTCTACTTCTACAGTCGCCTTCGTGCCATCGCTCAGCGTGGGTGGGTTCTCCAAGCAGGTCGGACATGAAGGATAACGGAAAGTAGAATATGGCGCATCAGCGACATCAACGTCACCATCCGGGTTGAGCTTCAAGCCTTTCCGCCTTTGCTCCTCCGGGTTATCGGTATCTAGCGCACCCTCTGCAACCACACGAGCCAAAAACTCCGCCCAAGCTGGATTGAGTCTTTCCAGTGACGCTTGAAAGTCAACGCGAGGAAGTTCGTTTTGGCAGCTCGTGCAGACGACCGATCGCAAGTATCCGTGTAGTTCAAGTGTAGACAGTTCTGGATGCGCGAGGGAATGGAACGAGTCGACATTCTGTGTCACCACCGAACTGATATACCCTTTCTCCCCGAGACCTTTAATTGCCCAATGAGTCGAGTTCGGCTTTGCTTTCACGAGTCCGGGCCATCCAACGAAGCTGCGCGCCCAATACCGTTGGCGTGACTCATGGCGGGAGATGAACTCATGGTAATAAATCGGACGATAGGATTTGTTTACCCGGTAGGTACCTTGGTCGCCTCGATAATCTGACAGACCAGACGCAACAGAGATACCTGCGCCAGTCAGGAGTACCGTCTGAGAATGTCTCCCCACATCGACGCCCCGAATATTTAAAGACGGTGGCGCAGTGAGGAAAGTAGTGATAGCGTCGATCGCCCCTGCAAGTGTTGCTGCAGCCCGAGGGATTATAATAGCCGGCGGTAATGGTCCCGTGAAGGGGATCCGAATGGCAGGCGTCGTCATTGAAGACGCACCATTATACGTCCACGGGGTGTCTTGGCGAAACAAGAGTGGAGGTTCTCCAACGATTGCGTAGTTGGATGCTTGGCGGACACTGCGTAAAAAGGTATCTAAGATTCAAGATTCGTCAAGGATGATTACGAGTAATATAAAAGATTGATAAAGCAGGATTGTGATAGGCTCCGGGAGGTAGTCCGAGTTAAGGGGATCAATAGGAGTCATGGAGATGGTCATGGGAGAAATGCAAGCATGCAGATTGGATTGGAAACGGAAAATCAAGGGAACTGCCGGATGACATGAACGTCCCACCTGCACTTAGACATCTCATCTTCTATGTGGATTAGACGTAACTAAAAACTGAAACCCGTGTCTTAACAACACCAAGACCCCTGAAAAGACCACCCTGTCCAATCCTTTCATTGTGCTCGCGTGCCCTTAACGCGATGCTGCTGACGCAGCCCCTATGCAGGCTTCGCCCTCTCCGCTTAAGGATCTCCAGACTTGGATCTCTTGCTACCCAGCGGCGCATACTTACGTCTGCTCCTTTTTTAAAAGACACTTCTTCCTTCCTTTTTCACTCCAGACCTCGTTCTATTCCACGTCCGGCAACATCTTTAGCTATGACACAAACTAGGGATCATGGCCATAGCCACGGCCACGGTCACCACCACCACCACGACAATACCTACCTAACCTCTACAAACAAACATGACGCTGGTGTTCGAATTACGCGGATTGGTCTCGTCGCAAATTTATGTATGGCAATTGGGAAATTCATTGGCGGTTATGTCTTTCACTCTCAAGCTCTCATCGCCGACGCCTACCACGCGCTCACCGATCTCGTCTCCGACTTTTTGACTCTGGGAACTGTCGCCTGGTCCCTGAAACCCCCGAGCGAACGATTCCCCAACGGATATGGCAAAATAGAGAGCATCGGTGCGCTGGGAGTTAGTGGGCTTCTACTCTGCGGAGGAGTCTTCATGGGTCTCAACGCGGGACAGGTTCTGCTGGCTCAGTTCTACCCCGACGTTGCTGAGACAGTAGCTCACTCCGGGATTTTGGGACATGGTCATTCGCACAGTCATGGACCAATTGGTCCTAGCATCCACGCAGCGTGGATTGCAGCAGGCTCGATTGTGGTCAAGGAGTGGCTTTATCGTGCCAGTAAGCAGAAAGATACAGGAATTTTGGGTGTTAATATCCATCAGCCGACTAACTTTATTCTAGCCATGAAGGTTGCCGAAGAGCGCAAGTCGTCCGTGCTTGCATCCAACGCTGTTCACCACCGCATCGACTCCCTGACGAGTATCGTCGCTCTTTTCACAATTGGAGGAAGCTATGTCTTCCAAGACGCCACCTGGCTGGATCCAGTTGGTGGGGTCCTGATCTCCCTGATGGTCATCAAAGCCGGCTGGGGCAACACATGTACCTCGCTTTTGGAGTTGGCGGATACTACGGTTGATGAGGAAATACGACACTCTGTGGAGGATGCTGCCTCCCAGGCCTTGAAGGATATTGAGGATGGACATGAAGTGATTGTTCGTGACGTACAAGGCATGAAATCAGGTCAAAACTACCTAATGGATATTGAGTTGGCTGTGCCGGGTGCCTGGGCTATTAGTCGGTCGCGACACATCGAAGAGGTCGTTCGCCAGGCTGTTGGGTCGGGTGTCCGTGGTGTGAAGCGGGTCAAGGTCCGCTTCATTCCGGCGGAGGATCAGGACCTCACGTTCTCAGATGAGTTTGTTGCGCAAGATGTTAGTGGTGACCCGGAGAAACCCCATGATGCTCAGAAGCAGCAATAGGGTTAGAGTTCTGCAATGATACCCTTGAACGCGTGATCTATATGTATAGATTGAATATAAAACAAGTTTACAATATAACAGATATAATATCCAGCATCTAGCGTCCAATATAGCACATAGTACGGAGTATATAGTGGGGCAGTTCTATTCAACCGAGAATTTAGCAGAGCAACAGCTAAAAAAAACAGCGCTATTTACCCGTCAAACCCTTCTCGGGATGAACTTGACATTCCTGAGCCTGGCCTAATTGGTTCTCGGTATTCACTTTCCCCCTTTTTTCAACTATACTCGGTCTAAAAGAATATAAAAATTTGAAATGCGAAGTCCACTATGGGAACCGGTTATAGTCCCTTTACATCATCGGTTCATCCCACCTGGGAATATTGCCGCTTGCACTACACTTCGTTTCCCGGATTCATCCCTTGATCATTCAATTATTTTTGCCTAAATTTGGGAGAATCCCACTGGGAGTTACTTTCTCTTTCCTGTTGCTCTTTTGTCTGTTGTACTTCTTCCATCATGGCGTCAGATACCCCTCTCTACATTGGATTCGATCTCTCAACACAACAACTCAAGGGATTAGTTGTCAACTCCGATCTTAAAGTGGTCCACGTTGCCAAATTTGACTTTGACGCCGACTCGAAAGGGTTCCCCGTCAAAAAAGGTGTTCTAAACAATGAAGCCGAACATGAAGTGTTTGCCCCGGTCGCTCTGTGGCTGCAGGCATTGGACGGTGTGCTAGAAAATCTGCGCAAGCAAGGTCTCGATTTCCGCCGTGTGAAAGGAATTAGTGGTGCGGGACAGCAGCATGGAAGTGTATACTGGGGCCAGAATGCGGAGTCGCTTCTTCGCAATCTAAATTCCAGCAAGTCCCTCGTGGCACAGCTGGAGGGCGCTTTCTCCCACCCATACAGTCCCAATTGGCAAGACTCGAGCACCCAGAAAGAATGTGATGAGTTTGACGCAGCTCTCGGCAAGCCCGAAGATTTGGCACAGGCCACCGGAAGTAAAGCACACCATGTAAGACGCCCACGAAGTCTATATATATGCGGGGCAAGTGTGCTGACGCTGTTATTAGAGATTCACAGGTCCCCAAATCCTCCGATTCACAAGGAAACACCCCGAGGTTTATAAGAAGACCTCGAGAATATCATTGGTTTCGTCTTTCCTGGCATCGCTCTTCCTAGGCCATGTAGCCCCATTCGACATCTCTGATGTGTGCGGGATGAACTTGTGGAACATCAAGAAAGGGGCGTACGACGAGCGCCTGCTTCAGCTCTGCTCGGGTGTTTTTGGAGTTGAGGATCTCAAGCAGAAGCTCGGTGAGGTACCGGAAGATGGCGGCTTGCACCTTGGGTCCGTTCATCAATATTTCGTGGAGCGTTTCGGTTTTAGTCCCGATTGTGCAGTTATTCCAGCAACTGGCGATAACCCGGCCACCATTCTTGCACTGCCACTGCTGCCATCGGATGCAATGGTTTCGCTCGGAACATCTACTACTTTCCTCATGTCCACCCCCAGCTACAAACCCGATCCGGCCACGCACTTTTTCAACCACCCTACTACCCCCGGCTTGTACATGTTCATGCTGTGCTATAAGAATGGCGGCCTGGCCCGTGAGCACGTCCGAGACGCGATCAATGAGAGCCTGAAGGATACCCCTGCCCAGCCCTGGGCCAACTTTGACAAGGTTGCCCTTCAGACTGCCCCGTTGGGGCAACAGAATGCATCGGACCCAATGAAGATGGGTCTGTTCTTCCCACGACACGAGATCGTACCAAACATTAGTAAGGGTCAATGGCGCTTTACATACGATGCCAACACTGGAAGTCTGAAAGAGACGACCGATGGATGGGACTCGCCGCAGGACGAAGCCCGCGCCATCATTGAGAGCCAGTTGCTTTCCCTGCGCTTGCGGTCTCGAGACCTTACCCAGAGCCCTGGTAATGGACTTCCCTCCCAGCCTCGTCGAGTTTATCTCGTTGGCGGAGGATCTAAGAACAAGGCAATTGCCAAAATTGCTGGCGAGATCCTCGGCGGTGTTGAGGGTGTATATTCGCTCGATGTTGGCGACAATGCCTGCGCCCTGGGTGCCGCATACAAGGCAGTTTGGGGTATCGAGCGACAGCCCGGTCAAACATTTGAGAACCTAATCGGGCAGCGGTGGAATGAGGACGAGTTTATTGAGAAAATTGCGGACGGATATCAAAAGGGGGTGTTTGAACAATATGGTCAGGCCGTCGAGGGCTTTGAGAAGATGGAACTGCAGGTTCTGCAGCAAGAGGCTGCTAAGGCCAGTTGAGATGGAAACTGAAAATAATATAGACATAAACAACAACGTCAGATTAGGATTATTTTGGCATCATTTTAGCTATTTGAACGCCTTGCATAGCAGTGAATATAGCAAGTCGAGTACATATTGTATGATGTTCCATCAATAAAGCTCCGCCCAAAACAACTGTGTAAGCCCCTTGCCCTATTTAGGAAAACACAAAGAACATCCCATTCAATCAAAATCCCCCCATATCTCTGTTCGACATACTTGAGCCATTTTGATCTGCAGACTTGACACTCTCTTGGCAAGCGAAGGCGGAAACTGGTGCACGGGACCGATTACGATATCCAGATTGAATCCCGCAGGTGATATCTCCTCCACCGAAAACAATTTTAGAACAACACACACCTCCCCTACGTTTTCATTTCCCTCTCTCCTTCCCACACCTCGAAGGGAGACTGGAAGATGGAAGAACAGGTGAGTCTCCCAATTCTGTTCAGCACACTCGAAACAAAAAAAAATTCCAATACCCCAACACCGCCCCTCCCCCGCCGTTTCAAACAACCCCTCCGATACCTTTGCCTCAGCTCAAGACAAAATATCATTGACACATCCCAGGTAGCAAATGCAATTGAGATTGCCTGGAATCCATCCTCCGACCAAACCCTGAAATCGCAAGCCTTCGAATACCTCAATCAACTCCGCTCCGACCCCTCCGGATGGCAGGTTTGCCTCTCTCTTTTCACCAAGACTCCACAACAGCCCGAAGTCGTACGACATGTCAGTCTCGAGATTGTCAATAGTGCCGCCCAGGTTGGCTTGATTGATCCGGCCTCGCTTGGTGTCGTTCGAGATAGTGTGCTAGCCTACATTCGCCAGGCATACGGCCCAGAGGCCACTACCACCCCCGACGCTCCTTACATCCAAAACAAAATTGCCCAGACCGTTACTTTCCTCTTCTCCTCCCTCTACGCGAACGGCTGGGAGACTTGTATCGATGATCTACTGAGCCTGACAAACAAATCTGCGGGCCGGGATAGCCAAATCGGTGTTGTTTTCTACCTGCGTGTGCTGAGCTCGATTCACGAGGAAATTGGTGATGTGCTGGTTTCGAGATCTCGTGGGGAACAGGACAAGGCGAATGCGTTGAAGGACCTGATTCGTGAGAGGGATATGCAGAAAATTGCCAACTCCTGGCAGGAGATTTTGGCGGTGTGGCGGGAAGGTGATGATGCTATTGTGGAGATGTGCTTGAAGGCAGTTGGTAGCTGGGTCAGCTGGATCGATATTGGTCTTGTAGTGAACCAGACCATGTTGGACCTGCTCTTCCAGCAGCTTGGTCGGGCCGAGAAACAGGAGCTTCGGGAAGGAGAACAGAGGGTGCGTGATGCGGCCGTGGATGTCTTCACGGAGATCATTGGCAAGAAGATGAAGCCTTCAGACAAAATTGAGATGATCGCTTTCTTGAACCTCGACTCCATCATCACGCAGCTGTCTAACAGCCCTCCACTACGGGAGAACCGATTCACATTCAAGTACGATACTGATTTAGCAGAGACGGTTGCCAAGCTTGTCAACAACACAGTTGTGGATATTGTGCGGGTATTGGATAATGACGCTGGTCCCGTGAAGGACCAGGCAGAAACCCTTTTGCAGGTCTTCCTGCCGCACATTTTGCGATTCTTCTCAGACGAGTACGACGAAGTCTGCTCGACTGTTATTCCTTGCGTCAGCGATATGCTCACCTACGTTCGGAAACTCGCGAAGGCAAACCCGTCTCTTGCGGAGCGAAACAAAACTATCTTGCTTCCGATTTTGAAGGCTATTATTGCGAAAATGCGGTACGACGAGACCTCAAACTGGGGCGAGGAGGATGAACAGACAGATGAGGCAGAGTTCCAAGACCTACGTAAGAGACTGGGTGTTTTGCAGCAAATCATCGCCTCGGCCGATGAGCAGCTTTACATTGATGCAGTCTCGGAGGTAGTGGGAACAACTTTCCAAAAGCTGCGGGCATCCGGTGGGCAGCTTGACTGGCGTGACCTAGATCTCGCTTTGCATGAGATGTTCTTGTTTGGAGATCTAGCCGTCAGGGGCGGCAGTCTCTACCTGAAGGGCGCCCCTATTGGCATGGCTGCGAACCGTCTCATTGAGATGATGCTTGCGATGGTAGAGTCTGATATCCGATCATTCACCCACCCCGCAACCCAACTTCAATACATGGAAATATGTGTTCGTTATAGCTCTTTCTTTACCCATCACACTCATCTCATCCCCGGAGTTCTGGAGAGCTTCCTCCAACTTGTGCACCATCCTGTTCGAAAAGTCAAGACTCGTTCGTGGTATCTGTTCCAGCGGCTAGCTAGACAGCTGCGCAGCCAAATTGGCAACGTGGCACAGAATGTTGTGGAGGCATTGAGTGATTTGTTGGTCATCCAGGCCGAGGTGCCTTCAGAAGGCGAGGACGGCGATGAGATGTCTTCCGAGGACCACGAGGGTTCCGCGGATGCCGTGTTCAACAGTCAGCTGTACCTTTTCGAGTCTGTTGGAATCATTTCCTCGACCCCAAGTGTGGGTGCAGACAAGCAGGTTCTCTACGCCCAGTCGGTGATGAACCCTGTCTTTGGTGACATGGAACGTAACTTGGAAGCCGCCAAGGCCAACGATGAGCGTGCATTGTTGCAGATCCACCACGATATCATGGCTCTAGGAACCCTTGCCCGTGGTTACTCGGATTGGCAGCCGGGCACCAGCTCTCCCGCTGCGCTCCCGGCGCCAGAGGTTTCGGCGGCCTTCGCCCAGGTGGCTGAAGCGACTCTGGTTGCGCTTGAGTCTCTCAGTTCCTCATTCAATATCCGGACTGCTGCTCGCTTTGCGTTCTCGCGACTTATTGGTGTTCTGGGCGCGCAGATTCTCCCTCAACTGCCCCGATGGATCGATGGGCTTTTGACTCAGACTTCGTCGCGCGACGAGATGGCGCTGTTCCTCCGCCTTCTGGACCAGGTTATCTTTGGGTTTAAGGGTGAGATCTATAGCATCCTCGACACGCTTCTAACTCCATTCTTGCAACGAGTCTTCTCTGGCATTGCCGACCCGACAACCGGCACGGATGACGAGATCCAGCTTGCCGAGTTGAAGCGAGAATATCTGAACTTCTTGTTGGCTGTGCTGAACAATGACTTGGGAGCTGTCATCATTAGCGAGCGCAACCAGTCCATCTTCGAGACCGTGATCACTACCATTGAACACTTCGCCAAAGATATCGACGACTTCACAACTGCCAAGATGGCATTCTCCGTTTTAGGCCGCATGGCAAGCTGCTGGGGCGGACCTGACATTGCCCCTGCTGCTGCTAATGGTACTGCACCTGCCCAAGCCGCTCTCCCCGGCTTTGGCGGATTCATGATCACCCGGTTCTCGCCTTTATGCTGGGCACTCCCGAAGACGCCATCCTTCAACTCCAAAGATGCACAAGCTAAGCAGGTCCTTGCTGAGGCCGGCGCTTTGCAGCGCACTATCTACTCTAAGACAGGAATGGAATATGCGGAATACTTGCGCGGCCAGGAACTGCCCGGTATGGGCATGGGGGCCGATCTCATCGAAGAGTTCCTGACCGCAATGAGCCAGCTGGACGTGAAAGGGTTCCGGCAATTCTTCCCGGTATGTAGTACTGCCTTATACCCGTCATGATTTCGACTTGAGTAGGTTCCAACTAACATACAACTTTCAACAGTCATTCATTCAACGATTGAGCGCATGAAGTTTCCTTTTCTCCTCCCTATCTGCTTTCTAGATTCCCCCATCAATTTTCCATATTTACGTTTTGACGCGATGAGGTGACGTTTCTCCTCATGTCGCCTTGTGACTTCACCATCTTCTATACCATCTACCCTATCTCATCTTAAAGTATTCCGATCCTGATACCAATACTTGCCCAAGTTGAACCCCAAGAATAGTGCCGGATCAAACTGATCAAACTCTCGGGGCAAATCAGAAAGAACAAAAAGAATTTACCTGATTTTCAAAAAGTTCCGAGTACATAGCTTCTTGATTTTCGTTGATCTGTTCTACTCATGATGCATTCGCATTGCGGTGTGTTCATTTGTATCCCCCGCCCACGACACCACAGCGTATCTTTCTGTTTTTCTTTCTTCCTCTCTGTGTCTCCTGCGGGCTTTATAACATAAGACCGCAATGGATTTTTTTTTCCTTCTCGTGTCTTCTGTTGAGTTTCACCTCCCATGGGTATGAACTGAAGTAGATAGATCATTATATGAAGGGGTTAGCAAGCTAAATTAATTTTATGCCGTTTTGCCTGAGGTAAATTGCAGGTAAATTGCAGGTAAATTGCAGGTAAATTGCAGGTAAATTGCAGGTAAATTGCATTTAAATCTAACACACTGGGTTATAGCTCTGTTCTTGGTGTACGGAGAATACATTATTAATTGGGATAAAAATAGCATCAGTTATCGTGCCAGTACATAGTAGTAGTCCCGGTGTATCAAGAATCATCTCGCTAATCTAGCACTAAAACAAGCTTAGCCTTACATTTTATATTTATATATATTTTATACATTTATATTCGAATCTTCGAATCTTCGAATCTTCGATACAAGTTCCGATAACCAATCCCACCATCCACAATGGCCCAGAATTGCTTGACCGGTGCTTGCCTCTGCAAGAACATTATATACCAAATTACCTTGCCCGCATCAGAATCATTCCCTAAGGTATGGTTTATTGTTGATTTTATTGTTTACCTCCAATTGCCCAATCAGAAAATATCCAAATATCCAAATCCCCCTTCGCCTACTCTATACTGAATATATGCCGCTAGCTGATTATCTGTCACTGCACCAACTGCAAACGCTATACCGGCTCCGGCTTTTCGGCCAATATTATCGTGCCACAGTCTAGTCTGGAGTACATCAAGGGTTCGCCCAAGTTGTATTTGGACCGTAGCGACAAGGGCGGGCAGGTCCTGCGCGAGTTCTGTCCTGATTGCGGTACCCCATTCACATCACGATCAGGGGATGATAAAGAAGTCGTTGCGGTGAAGTCGGGGACACTTGACGAAGAACACCGACTTAATTGTGCGGAATTGGCAACTGAAATCTACTATCACCGGAAGGATAAATGGGTGGATGCGATGGGAACCGAGGGTGTTGAGAAGCTCAATGGTAGTATGGGGGGTTAGCGAGGAAATCCTTTTGGCTATAGACCGACATGGGGATGTTCTAAGCTCAATGAATCGCATTGTTGAACTAGTCAGGGACAGATATTCTTGTCAAGTCTAAAGAATGATCTTCTCTCCTGTCATCTATATGACTTCCAACTTCCATACAAGAATTCCCTCTCCAGTGAGCATAGACTGAGGTCATGATGACCCTTCTATATATTGGAATATCCATAGATCTTCTCCTCCTAAATCTTCTTCTACTTTTTCCAATTCATTTTCTGGCTATATAAGGCCTCGTTATGGATCCAACTGAATACTCTTGTCACTGCGTATCTTGCGCATCAGCCCTCCGGGCTAAACCTCCATGGATGGCAAGATACCAAGTATGTGAGTTGAATCCCCATGTTATAATTACTCTTCTTGCATACCGGACTCATCCGCCATAGTATATTCGACCCAAAGTGGGACCCAGTTGTCCGATGTTTATACATCCGAGTTTGACTGGGATACGGAAGAATACTACGAAGATACTAAAAAGCTTGGCCATTGGTATCCCATGCACTTAAAAAAAACCCCCAAAGCTTTTTTAATCCATGAGATCTGTTGGTTCCTTTTGACCCAGCATTTTGAAGGTGATGAGATGGATTTGGACAAGCTTTTTGCAGTCTTTAGGGACATTCCGGCTTCAGGAAGACCAGAATATGGCTGTAAGTGAGAGCATGATAATATTGGTTTCGGCTTCTTTAACAGACCTAGCTGGATACCCCACTGAACTGCATACGAAGCAACGGTTTTACCCTTTAAAACGACCCATTATCATGGGGCTGCGAGCTGCCGTGAAACAATTTCCAAAGAGGCCCAACCCAGCAAATTGCTCAGGTTCTAGGAGCAGTGCTGTGCTTCACTCTGACTGCTTTGACATCCTCCCGATCGAGATACGAGTTCGAATCGCAACTTGGCTTTCTACGATCGACTTCTTAAGTCTACGACAGTCATCCCGAGCAATGGTAGTTGTCTTTGATTTCCAATCATTCTGGAAGTCCAGATTTTTAGTGAATGGAGACCGTGGGTTTCTGAACTGCCTAGTAACAGATCCGAAAAGCTACGACAGCAAGGATTGGCGACTTATATACCGATGTACAGCAAAGATTGATCGGTCTCATGAGCACCTCTGGGCGGCACGACGACGATGGAGAAATAACCGATGGCTAAGAGAGAGACATTCGATGATCAAAGCTTCGAAAGAGCAGATTCTCTCCAACAAAGAATTACGTGGCGAATTGTGCTGGAAGGGGGTTTCCACTGGGCTCCGATGCGATAGAGATGGCGTTGAAGTGAAAAAGTGGAAGAATTGCTACATGTGCCGAAAAAAGCATTACCCCTTTTCTCAAGTCGTTCTGTTAGAAAGCTCTGTCATCGGATTAGGCGTGTCTATCATACGCGAGGGAACGGTGACCTACGTTACTGGGTTGGACCTGCTGAATACAGATCCCCAAAGCCCAAACCTGATTCTTGGGTATCGGCTACCAGGGCAATCCGTGACAGTCAATCTCCACGGCAAGCAACTGATAGGATTGGCGGTTATTGCTGACGAAGCTGGAATTCATGCAATACGCCCCATTTTCAACGAGAACAATGCCGCCACAACCAGCTGGATTGGCCTACCAGAGGGCAGCGGGAGCTGCAAGTCAACGGAACTGGTCCTTGAGCGAGATATCAAAGCTATTTCGGGAAAGTTCGATGTAAGTTCACTGATGCCCAGCGGAATTTAGATCATAAGGTAACCTTGAGTTAGTATTGCAAAATGATTGGTCTATTCATAGCATAGATAGAACTCAGGTACGGAAAGTCTTTCGCTATAGTTGCTCATTATCTAGAAATACCACGATTTGTGACCATATACTTTCCAGCGAATATAAGCATTACCACAAAAGAAGTTACGCCTCGATGATTAGTCGTCGATTCGGGGATGGCTTGATTTGATCCTGGCGAGAGACTAAATGTGCCGATGCCGCTTATACTACAAGATGTGTAGTGCGCACCAAGGATCTCGCTATGCCATGTAAATTAAAGAGATATATCGTACCATGCAATCAAAAACGAACCTCGTCCCTATTATCTTATGAAGTCTTACGGCATTTGCACGCCGTTTGGATTCGATCAAAACTAGGGCATGCCTTGTCATTCAAAATCTCAGACCCATTTAAATCATCGATCTAGCAACCTGGTACTCACTTGAGCCAAAAGAAAGAACCAATCAGATCCAGTTTACAAAAGAAATACGCAAGACAAGAAGTAACACATCATAGGTTTGAGATTAGGAGTTAAGAGGAGAGCACACACTATGCAAAGAGATACTTGGCCGCATGCTCAACATGGTCATCCGCAAAGGTAGCTATGGTATAATAGGAGTGGTCATAGTCAGACTGATAGCGAACGTTCAAGCCGGCGATGCCTGCGTCACGGGCTGCGGCTTCGAAGTTCTCCGGTAGGAGTTGGCCTTGTTTGTAGAAGTTATCGCCGGTACCCTGGATATCTATTAGATGTCTTACAAGCCACAAAATGGATGGAAGAAAGTGGAAAACGAATAAAGCAAAGCAAGGACGAGAGGAATCGGAGAAAGAAAAAAATACTCACCACATCAATCAGAATATCCAGCGGACCCCCACTCCACTTCTTAATCAACTCAGTAGCATCGTGCTCCTTCCACTTATCCTGCTGATCATCGCCAAAGTAGCCCTTGAACGCCTTCTGGCCCCAGGGGCAGTTCGTCGGGTTTGTGATTGGCGCGAACGCAGAGACGGACTTGTACTTGCCCGGGTTACGGAGGAACTAATAGATTAGTTAGCCCAGGAACGCTCCAACAAGATAACTTTGTCTTTCTAGTTCTTGTGCCATATGGCGAACATCTGAATATGACAAGTAGTGTATAACTTACCAAAGTGAGAGCACCGTGTCCGCCCATACTGTGGCCGGTGATACTAACACGACCGGCATCCAACTGAGGGAAAGCAGCAAAGACAGTCTGTGGCAGCTCTTCAGTAACATAACTATACATGTTATAGCCGGCGTTGTAAGGGGCTTTGGTGGCGTCGACGTAGAAGCCGGCGCCGGAGCCGAAGTCATATGCCTCGTCCTCGCCTGGGATGCCGAGGCCGCCTAGAAAATGAGTATGTGAGTATGTTAATTATATTTTACTTCCGATCACTTGAATCGATGGGAATATACGAGCGATTGACGTGGTAAAAGATAAGATAGACACCTACGTGGGCTGGTATCAGGGTACAGCACGGCAATTCCCTTCTTGCTGGCGCTGTGCTGGAAAAAGCCCTTCTCGGAGCAGTTCTCGGCGGTGCAGGTCAGACCGGAGAGGTAGATCAGGACGGGGACTTTTTGTGTCTGGGCTTGCGGGGGCAAGAAGAGGTTGAATTTCATCTCGCATTTTGTGGTTGTGGCGGCATGGCTTAGCTTTAGGAGCTTGCCGCCAAAAGAGGCGATGGTTGCGTTTGTGGTGACGGACATTTTGATGGTGTGGTATCTTCTAATGTTAGAGGAAGAAAAGAAAACAAAAACCTCAGGACCGGGAGACGTTGACGTTTTTATGGTGGGGATTTGTCCATTTGTCCCGCATGAGGGGAAAACGGTCCACTTTGATAGGATTATTCTTCCCATTTGGGATTTCATACAATTACATAGATACTTTATATATCAAGACCTGGATCTATCGCACTGTACATTGTTTAGTCTATTAACTGCTCCTTAATGATATAACACAACATAGGGGACATGACATCGTTTCGTCTATTAACAGTAACCTCCTCAGAAGCCGAGTATGAAGAGTCAAATCAGACTGCTGCCCACAGTGGGGAAAACGCCAAGGTATATATACACAATAAGAGAGAAACATGACTCCATATTCATTCCAAAAACACCGGAACTCCATAAACCACAGGCGCCGCGCCGTTAAGATACCTCAACACACACGCCCCCCTCGAACGCGCAATTGCCGTGTCAAGCCCGACATCTTTCCGCCGGCTCTTATCCTTCTTATCCTTCTTCTCAACCAGGCCCCACGCATCAAAGGCAGTCGTGGTAAACCGATCAATATCCCGATCCGTGACATCCCACAGCGTAGCCACGAGTGCGGGGCTGCCTGCATGGAGATAATTCATCGGCGTACCGAAGGGCTCATACTCACCGGCTTCAGTCAGGGTGCCGCTGCTACATCCCATGAGGAAAGTAACAGCACATTGTGTCAGCCGCTTGACTGTGCGGCCGCGGATGTACTGCGCGCCGCTGCCGTGGCCGAAGTAGAGGAATAGACCCTTCTTTTCCAGCGCGTCACGAAATTCGTCTTCAGTTGGTTCGCGCTGCACGACTGCAGTCCAGGTTTTGAACTGGGAGAGGTCTTGTTCGAATGTTGTTTGCGTGGTGTGCAGATCGCCTGTCGGGTTGAGGACAAATGCGCCAGAATTCCGGTCCACGATGGCTCCCGAGGATGCCTTGCGGAATTGAAGGACTCGGTCCCGAAGGCACTCGAGGGATGGGACACGACAGACAGGGTATCCTTCAAGACAGGGAAGTGATTCCCATGGGAACAGATGGAGAGCTTTATCGAGCACGAGGATTGTATGTCTCGGCGGTCGTGCCGCGAGCTCATCGCGCGCAGCTTCGTGGTAACCTCGCAATGCATCGAGCGTATCTACGACCATCATGTCGAAGTCAATCTCGTCGTAGGCATTGCGCTCGCCCTGAAATTGTAGGATATCCACGACAAAGTAAAGAAGATCCATCAGCGTGTCTTCGGGCTCCTCTTGCTCTTCAAGGTCTCGAAGCCCAATGAATAAGTCCACTACATTCTGATGTAGCGTGAGCCGAGGCCCCGCAGCTTTGCCGCCCTTCTGTCGAGAAGGAAGATGCTTGTCAAGTATGCTTTGGAAGGTACTCGCGAACCGGGCTAGGGCGGAAGTCTCCCGCGACAGCGGTGAGAATACACCGCGGAACCCTCCAAACCATATATTCTCAATGTTCTGAAGCACACTTTCCATCCGACGATCGAGCGCTTCGCGGGTCTTCCACCATTCTTTCTTCGATAACTTGTCAGTCTGGGCCTTGGCTGCATGTGCACTTTCGTTGGCCAGTTTGATAAGTTCTTGCATTTCCTCTTTTCCATCTTCAAACGTGAATTGCTCTTCATCGTCATCTTCTGAGTTTCCACGGTGGAGGGGAAGACGCAAAAGGAATGGTGAACGATCTTTTTGGAGTCGTGAAACCACAAATTCGGTACGGTCTGCACTCAACGACAAAGAGAGAACATTCCAAGTTTCGGGCAAAATGTCGACGTAATCCTGTGTGAAGTTGGAGCAAAGATCATCGTCCAGCTCAACAGCTGAGAGGAAAGAGGTTGGCCAGAGAAGAGGATCGGCAAAATCAGCCAGTTGTCGATCGATATCAATCGCCATACGTTCCCGAGCAAATGCGCCTACACGTCCGACCTCTAATTGAAAAAGTCAGATATACGTCAAACCGAAAGTACCTCGCGAAACTTACCATTCATATTTGCGGGCGACTGAGCCAGAGTCGCTGGGATCCCGGGAGAAGTCGCATGCGATAGCATAGAGATTCGACTCATCAAGCGAGATGCCGCATGGCTATCAAGTGTTGAGCCTAGGACCGTGGCATCAGAGAAGACACTGGCAAGACAGTCGCTTGCCTTGGACAGCATAACCGAAAAGTCATCACTGGCTCGTTGAGCCTTGGTGCGGGTCGTTTTGGCTGGGGCCCTCGTTCTCCTTGTCGACGGCTTGGGGTGTAAACTAGATTCATCTACCGTCTTGCTTGGTGTTTTGAGTGACGGTAACGAGATTGTAGACTCAGGTAAGACACAGTACACGGCATGGCTAGCAAAACGGCGAATTGCATCAGCCAAAAGATGCTCGCTTTCACCGATTTCCAGGTTAATCTTGCTTTCTCGGGCCACGGCAAATTGTCTGGCCTCTGCAAGTGTTTGCGCAGATCGCTCAAAGTCATGCAATTCTCGCAGGCAATCAGCTTGCTGTCTAAGAATGTTGCTTTTTAGTTGTAATAGGGATTTAGATTGAACTTCGGGGAGAGTGGGTTTTGAAGCTGGAGCTTTCTTAGTAGTTTTGGTGGTAGCGGAACTGGTTGCACGGGTCCGCCGAGTGGTAGTAGTGGTAGTGGGTGTTGGGGTTCGAGGAGTTGGGGTTCGCCGGCTGCTTGCTCTAACACGTAACTTGTCCATCTTTCCTTCGATTTCTGCCATGCCTGCTGCCTCTAAATTGGCAGGCACATCAGCAGACATGACGGTCGTAATGATTTCATCTGCTTCAAGGAGAACATGCAGTGCCTTGTCATGTGCGCCCTGCGTCTTGTACAAAGACGCAAGCGCCATTTGAAAAGACACAGTTTCGATACTTTTCTGGGTTTGCTTAGACGACTCGGCCGCTGCAGAAAGATGGTCCTGTCCCTCGCTCATGTGGCCACTAAGAATCCAATGGCAACCGAGTTGGGTCTGCGCCGCAAGTAACCGAGCGTTGGCATCAAGGGTCTTGTCGATCTTCAGTGCTTGTTCGCTGTAATAGATAGCATCCTGGAATAAGCCATGGTGTGCAGATAATGTGGCGAGGTTCAACAAGCAGGTATGGTGAGAGCCCAGATGCGGCCAGAAAGGTGCACCTTGGATGTAGCTGGCAGACACATCCGGAGAAGACCCGTTCTGAGATAAATCAAGCTTTGCGATACCATCAGCGACAGCCTCAACATCAGAACTTCCTGCAGCAGGCAACAACTTGTCTTGCTTTCTTTGAGCAAGCCTCTCAACCTTAGCCCATATACGGCAGTTGAGCCTGACAGACAACTTTGCAAAGTATAGAGCCTGGGTTGCTGAGCCTTGTGCGGAGAACAACTTGGACTGAACAAAAGCGGCATCTGCTACTAGTCTTTCCCATGAGATCTTCGACAGGACAGTCAAGTTGTTTAGTTCTAACTTCTGGCACTTTTCATAGAGCGAGCGGGCTGCTGAAAGAACGGCGGCGGCCTTCTCGGGCTCTCCGGTCTCCAGAAGATATTCCACCCGTGCAACTTTGTAAGAAATGGTAGCAAGAGAAGAAACCTTGTTTTGTGCAAGATACTCCTCACCACGCGATAGGAGTTCACTTGCCTTTTGGCAGTAGCCTAGACGGCAATTCTGCAGTACCAAGCGCGACAGAATGATTACGGGGTCTGACAAGTCCCCAGATTGCTGGAGCTCCGCGGTACGCAATATCAGTTCCAGAGTGCATAGTTGAGCCTTCCAAAGTCCGTGGATTTCAGTATAATCAACCAGGGCCTTCAACTGCAAGACCCAGTACTCCGTGTCGTTGATGCAGAGGAGCAGTGTTTTCCAGTCATGAGACTGGCGGACCAATGAAGTCCACGATGCAAGGGTGTCATATAGTTCGCTTGCGTCAATCTTGCCGCGGTGAAAGCCGATGATGATGCGCAATGAGTTGCTAATATGAATTGCAAATGGAGCAAGATCAAGGTCATCTCGGACTTGTAAACCCCCATCCAAAGCCTTTGTTCCTGCGTCCAGCAGAGTTTCAATCAAAGCAGAATCCAAAGCAGTAGGCTGCTCCAGTAGAAGCCGCAAGGCAGAAAGAATCACACGAGAATGGCGAATAGGGTAGACATCAGCGGGGTAAAGGTCGAGGAGAGAGGAAACAGCCGAGCCGAGAATCAAGCGAAACTCTTCTTCGTTTGAAGAATAGCTATGCATGTCAACAAGCAAGGTCATCTGCCATTCAAGAAGAAGACATCTCTGTTCGAATTCGAGTTCAACATCATCATAGACAACAGAGGGGTGAGATCCCTTCCTGCGCAGCTTCATCTTCAGAAGGGCAGAAAATACACGGCCAAGCATGAAACCAGGGCTCTTAGGATCCTGGTTGAGCGAACTGGGATTGTGTCCTCCGCTGCTCTTGAGAATCTGGTCCAGGGTACCAGAGAGAATGTATTCTTCAATCGATTGTCGAAACATCTGCTCTGAATCAATGTACATGTTGCCTTCGATGTACAGATGAGCCATTCTCTCGAACTTGAGGGCTGCAAATGCTGTGTTGCGTTGAGAAGGCGAGCAGCTTGAAAGTAGCTGGGTAGATTGCTTAAGAAGGGGTATAAGTTCCCGATAACCCTGTCCGGTCTCTTTTTCTTTGATGTATCGAGACCAGAACAAATTTGAGAGCTTGACAAGTGCCATCCCTAGGTTCTCTGTTGTTTCTATGTCTTTCCCATCGAGAGATTCGATAGTCGAAAGCAGGCGATGGCAATCAGCCAGAATTGGAAGCATGTCTTCCCAAGGTGGCCGCTGAGACATGATAGAAAGCTTTCCGATTGCGACAGTCGAATCAATGGCAGCTAGAATGATGCTCCTAGAAATTGAAACGCGTTTGTTGAATATCTCAATCTCCTTTTCGTCGCCATCTTCTGCTGGCTGGCGTCCAATATAGCGTCTGAGGAACCTGATGAACGCTTGTAGATATTCCCTGATCTGACTAGCAACTTCGTTTTTCTCGCTTTCAGTCTCGTAGCTTTTTGTGATAGCCTCTCCGAACCACGCAAAAGCCAACTTCTTCAGTCTTGCAGCTTCCACCAGCAATTCATCTAGGTCGTTTGCGCTGCCTCTTAATTGCAACCCTAGCGAAATAGTCGCCTCTGAAACAGAATCTAAAGCTCCATCTAGGAAATTTTTCGATGTCTTCGAAGCCTGGAAATGAACAGATGCAATTTTACACCGAACGGTTGCCAGCGAAAGAGACTGGGTTTTTGATAGGGGTTTGGTGGCTTGCGCGAACAGCTTCATAGATTCATCGAAACACCCCGCGTCAAGAGCGAGCTGCCCGAGAATGATCATGAGCTTGGCAGCCTGGTTAGCGTTTTGTGTTTCTGAGGACTTCTTCTTAACCTCTGCAATTGATGTTTGCAGCCGGGTAACCGTTTTGTAGATTGAAGCAAACTCGGCTTTCTCAATACCCTTGCTCCGGTGAGAAAAGCTACCAAAATAGCGAAGCAAAGGATCGAACATTTCTCTGCTCTCATCACAGACATGACCGGACAGCTTCCAGCCCAAGCATCGAACCTCGAGGGAAAGTAGTTGCAAAGCCAATGACGTCGTTGGCTTCAGACTATTCGAGGCCTCATCCTTAGAGAAAGACGTCCCCGAGCAAAGCGCTAGAACTGTATTTGATAGTAACTGGAGTTGAAGAGCAGCTTTGTCATTCGATAGTTGACCCGATTTCAGGGCAGCCAGAATTACTTGAGCAGGGCTGCTCGAATCAGAAAGTTGTAAAGAAGGGCAAACCTTCTGGATTGTGGAAGCTCTTCTATCCGCAGCAAATAGCCGCATCACATTCGAGTGAAAGGGAACAAGCAAGCCGTACAGCGATTTCCCATTCGAGATATGAGCGAACGTCAAGAGATCCGACATCCTTTCCTTCGAAGGTTCTTCGTCCGTTGCATCCTTCGCTTCCGTAGTCTTCTTCCCGGCCTTCCCACCATCCAGATGTTGTTGGATTCTCCGCTTCAAAAGTCGAAGCTCTTTGTATGCCATGTCATTCAGTCCCAGAGAGATAAGCTTTCCCGCAAGGACGCACAGCCCCTGCTCAAGCTGCATGTTCGGGAACTGGTCGTTCCCAGCATCATTCTTAAGAGTGCGCAGTGTGGACAAAGAAAGCCTGGCACACTCCGCAGCCGAGACGATGCCCTCGTCGGGGCCATTAGCAGTATCGGAGGTATTATTCTGGCGCTTAGCTGTAGATATCTTCGCGGCATCCGTGAGAGTCTTTAATGTGGCATTGAATACCTCCGTGGCAAAGACCAGCTTCTCCTGACACGACAATGTCGCCGCGTCGTGATCGGCCAACGATTGTAGCGCCGTATCGTTTGTAGCTTTTGTCTTTGTTGTGCGGGAAGTTCTCGTTCGACTCGGCGTTGCGGCAGGTTCTTTTGTGGATTTTGTGCGTTTCGTGGGTTTCTCGGGCATCTTTGACGGTCCGCGGAGGAGTGTTTGGAGGGACAACACGGTAGCGTCTGAGCATGTTGTCGTTGAGCGGAGGGCCTGTTTTACTGACTCTGTTAAAGAGCTAGTTGGTAAGACGGTGACCGCCATTTTCTTGGTCGTTTTATCGAAGCTGCAGGACTGAGGTCATCGCTCGCGTCGAGCCTTTGATGTGCAATCGCTATCGGCCGGACACTCTAAACGGAGGGTTGTCGCAGCAACAACAGCACTATACCGTATTGGGAGTTGATAGCCTTATCGCCTCAGGCAATCACGACCTCAACTTTTCCCGCTTCTAAAGATTGTCGGTTGCTGCTAGACGCAACCAGAGGCTATGGCTTTCAGATTCAGGCCCTTTGGGCTTAGCAGACACTTCTTTTCCGCTCCTTCTACATTAAATGCCACCAGACAATGCCGCGGTCCGGCTGGGCGCTCATATTCAACCTCCGATCACCTTCCGAAGATCGCAGACACGTCAGTATGGACGGCAATGATTCCCCGATTTCTTCGGGGCGGCAGAGCGCGCAAGGATTCTGCAAAAGAGAAATCTAAAGAATGGAACCCGGCCACATTCTACATCATCATGTTCACTCTGATCGGCTCCCAGGCCATTCGCATGCTCACTTTGAAGAACGGCTATGCGGCATATACTCGGACAACGGATGCGAAGATCGAGCTTCTAGCGGAAATAATTACACGAGTCAAGAATGGAGAGAAGGTCGATGTGGAGAAGTTGCTGGGAACGGGCGATGAGGCAAAGGAACGAGAATGGGATGAGGGTGTGTTAACGAATACCCGACAATTCCATTTTATGGCTGGTGTCTGACTATTTCTCTCTAGTATTGCGCGAGATTGAAGCTGAAGATTCCCTATGGCATGAGAAGAAGACCGCTCAGTCGCAAACAGAGAAGGTCCAGGAGCCCGAGAAAGAACAAAAACAACCCACGCAGCCTACGGAAGACAAACGCACCGAGGAGCCTATTAAGAAAGAGTCTACACGAAAGCTTAGATTCTATTGAATGGGGACTACATCTAGTCTTCATCACTTGTGAACTCGGGATAACGTCACCGAATTCGGTTACTGCTGGGTCAATAATGTCGAATTGATCAAAGAAGATCACGATGGGATTTCATTCTCCACGACAACTGGGCCTCGCATTTCCCACAGACATGGACCCAGTACATACCCGATATATCCTCGAGGATATAAATGTAACATCACCTGTACAGAGGATCTTTCCTTGGAGTAGATTCTGATACCCGTTTGTGAGCTTGCAAATCCTGCTTTATGTACATATTTTCCCGAACTTAGGATAAAAAACTAAAGAACCAGAACTTACAATGCAGATCACAAGATTGAATGCACCCAAATTCTTCCTTAATCTGATAGGATCTATCTGCTTTCTAGGCACGACTTGGATCAACCACGAGCTACGCACCTAGGCATTTATATGTCTATGCTAACATAAACAGGGAACATATCAACCCAAACCAGATCTAGATTGATAGAAACACCACAACCAGGGCCCTCTAGGACAACCCACACACCTTCTTTCCAAATCTATCTGCTGTTGATACAAGGAAAACACAGGTGGTCTATGAAAGACATCATGATGCAACGGGGGGGGATGCACGTCCCAAGTCAAGGCCAACTAAACCACAAAGAGGGCAGGATATGAAAAGAATCCGAAAGAAATGCGAGAAAGATCTCATGCTAAATCGATGGAAAGATAGGCCTCGACCAAATGAGAAATGAGAAATGAGAAACATATCGCTAGTAAAGAAAATGAAGAAACAAAGACCAGAAATGGCAGGTTCACTAAATAACAGCAAGCCTTTTTTTACTTCGAGCTCTGTAGGAACTTGGGCCAGTTCTCAGGCCGTGGGACCTGCACCCGGCCAATGTTCTGGTCAAGGTCAAGGATGAGCTTGAGCGCGTTCCTTGACCGAAGGTAAGGCAGAGGCGCCGTAGCACCCTGCCCGCCAACGCTAGGCTCGACGTGGCCAGTGGGTGTGATGGCATCGCCCTCACCAGGCATGGGGAAGGTTTTCTGCAGGACCTCGTAGGCGGCCAGAGTGAAGCCGAACTGAGGTGAAGAACGCATGATACGGGCGGGTCCACCCTTGAAGAAGGCAGCTAGGCCCTCTTCTTTCCAGACGGTGGTAGCGCAGTGGCGGAGACCGTTGTACTTGGTTTCACCCTTGCGAGCTTCGACCTGGAGACGGGTTTTGATGACGTCGCATGGGGTGGTTAGGTAGGCGGCCGGCATACCGGCGATGGCACCGGCGGTGAGAAGCTGTACAACGCCCAGCTTGTTTGTAGCGGTTTCGCCGAAGAAGTCTGACTTCAAGTGTGCGTATGTAGGGAAGTAGATGGCCGAGAAGGGGACATCACGAAGGAGACAGGCGCTAGCTCCCTTGTACAGGCCCACCAGACCCAGGTTCTTGACAATCCAGAGGGCTGAGCGGCGAGGGGTACCCTCGACGTTCTTTGCGATTTCGCCCTGAACCTGCAGGCGGATCTTCACAATCTCAAGGGGATTCGTGAAGACGACTTGACAAGCACCGGCAGTTCCACCAGCCAGAACCTCTCGACTGTACTTGATCCGGTTGGTTTCTTTGTCTGTGAAGAAGCCGCGGACGAGATCGTTCACAGTCAGCTTGATAGCCTTTTCAGGCGCCACACCAATCAACTGAGGAATGACACCAGAGTATAGGCCAGTGAAACCCTCGTTGCGAATAACCTTTCTAGCGCAATCAAGGGAGTTGTTGTACAGTCTCTCGCCGGGGCGAGACGAACGCTGGTTCTGCAGGCGGGTCTTGACCAGATCAATGGGGTAGACCATGAAAGCACCAAAAGCACCGGCGATACTACCCAAAGCAAAGTGATGTACAGACTCGAGCACGCTGTGAAGCATACTCTTAGTCTTCTCAGCAACTTCCTGCCCAGTAGCCAAGGCCTGGCCTGCAGCGATCACGGGAATACGCCATGAAGCATCGATAACCTTGGCGAAGTCTTTCTGGGAGAGACGTCCTGAAGGCGCATCCAGTCCAGCGAAGTGGAACAGAATATCGGCTTCCATGGGTGTAAACTGGGAGAAACGGGTGACGCGAGCGGCCTCGTTCAGGAAGTCGGCACGAGTGATCTTTCCATCGCTGCTCTTCTTTGTTGCCTCGCGGACAACCAAATCAATAATATCCATCTCACGCATAACATTCTGGAAAGCACGGACATTGGCGTAGGAGATGCGGTTGCTGGTCGAGATATTGCATAGAGTGGGGAGATTCTCCAGGACATGGTCAGACAGCTTGTGTTTTGAGGTCTCAAGGATAATGCGTTGGAAATCCTCGGGTTGGATGAAGCCATCACCATCCTTGTCGAAAATGTGGAAAGCTTGTCGGATGCGCTCCCCCTGCAAACCGCGCAGCATCTGAGCGAATTGAGGGTAGGTCATGTCATGGCGAGACTTAGAGCGGCCTCCATACAGCGATGCCCATTCTGAGTTCCAATCAAAGGGAATGCTATCAGCACTCTTGTTCATGTTGTACAGTCCTTGCACTGTGTCGAACTTGACACTGCCGGTGCCATCGAAGTCGAAGAGACGGAAGGCGATCTCGTACTCGGCATCGGGCTTCGCGAGGAGGTTTTCGAAAGAGGCCCAGTCGGTGATGTTCAGTTTACCAGCTCTCCGTCGGTCAGCGACACTGAAAAGGATGCCATATTGTTCGCGCTTGATCTTGTGCTGTTGGGAGGAAACCAGATCAGCAATTGCAGTACCTCCGCAGTTCCTGGTGACACTTACATAGTCTTCCTGCTTAGGTGCCACAGCATTAATGAAGTCCTCCTCGTTCATGAAGAGTTCACCATTCTCGTCCTTTTGCGCATGACGGAGAAAGTTCGATCGCGATTGGTGGGACAGCTGAGGCGCCTCTGTGCTGCCCAGGAGTGATTCCTTCACGGCTTCTGTTACGCCGGTCATTGTGTATATCCAAGTTGACTTTTAAGTTCCGAAACCAAAAAGAAACCCACCGCACAAAAGAGAAAAACTGGGGGAAGGAAGGGGATCGAGGGATGTGGAGAAGGGGAGAATTGAGTCAATAGAAAAGTTATGATAACCCAATGAGCCCACTTGGTAAAGTTTTCGGGGCTTGTCTGTTTTCTTTACAATATTAGAATAGATAATTATGTCTTCTCAGTCTCTATCCTCTCATATATTTCATATCTTTCATATATTTCATATATCCGTGGCCACGTTGAATTTTTTTTTTCCTCTACCCCTTGGCGCCTTTTTATGGCGTTATTTACCCGGACAGATCGGACCGAATCAGAGTCTCACACCGATCTCCGCATTACTCGGGAGTACTATGTTTTATGTTGTAGATTCCGGTACAAGTGTCCCTTAAAATTAGCCCTGGTACTTCTTATTCGAGAACAACCTTTTCATCCGAGGTTTTCCTTGGAATGGCATAAGTTTGCCACCATGAGCCACGGTATATAAGGGACCTGAACCATAAAACCATAAAATTTCACAGAGGCAAATGAAACACAGTCAGCAGGCGACTTGGAAAGAAAAGGAAGAAACCGGAGGTAAACCGGTCACATGGCCCTTTCGGAACCGGTGAGTCTGGACGAAAGGATGAAAAGACACCCCAAGACCCCCCAAGACCCCCCAAGACACCCCAAGACCAAAAGGATTCCGAGTTCGGTGCGGAGTTGGGGACAAGAATTCGGAGAATTCCATTTCCATTGGTCAACTTCATCTCTTCCCCTCTCCTCCGCCTGCCAGACTCGGCTCAACTCCGGATTTTTTTATATACGGAGCCCTCCAGTACCGTTATAACCCCTTTTTCTCCGCACTCTATTATAATCAGATAATGCATTCAGTATTTAACCCAACTGGGATTGCGGTAATAGTTCATGTTCATTTCTAAATAACTATGACTTCTATTCTTCCAAAGTGGACCTCTGAATTCTGACAACTACTACACTATATATATAAATCGTAATGAGGAGAGTCATACGTTATAGGCAGTGGTGTGTAGCAGCTATAGCTCTCCAACTCCTAGCCCTGAATGTACCTTGAGCCTGAGCCTAAAATCTTAGAAGCTCCAGAAATGATTCAATGATTCACCGGAAGCCAAGTCAGCCGACATTGAGGCTTGTTTCAGTATAGGGTTGGAGAAACGATCGACGAGTGTATGGGGAATCTGTTTTCGAATATGGCAGTAGACACAACTTCATTCCATCCATGGATAATCCACTTGCCGATCTTCAGTTAGTCGAATGACCGGAGCGTGCTGGTTGCTGCTCGGGTTTTTGTACTGCTGTTTAGCAGAAGAATCCTCTGCCCGCTCATGGATCATCTTGCAGAGCTGTTCTTGTTTCACGCATAGCTTGGTTCGCTCTGCGCATGCCCAGGTTGCCTTTTCCTCTGAGTTAGGGTCTGCTATAGAGAATTTATAGTCTTCGAGAACAGTCAGTCCTGCTTGGTGGATAAGGATAGCTTTGAAATTTTGCGGTGGCCCAAAGGAAGTGGTAGCGGTACTTTAGCAGTGAAGCGTGTTCCTTGGCCGTGGCATGATTCGAGATGGTAATCTTAATTTGTCGACATGTGAACAAACCGGGAGGGTGATTAAGTGAAGTCCTGTATAGATAATTTGTACATCACTGAGAGCAGAAGCAGGTTATATAAAGTTGCCGTAGTTGAAAAGTTGCAGGGATACGCCACCCCTTTGCCCAGGTGACGAAAAACTGCGCCAAGGCAGCAATTGAGTCCGCTGCGCGAGTCATGCTTGTCCACACTTTTTTTGCGCCGCAACCGAAATAGTGGAGTCCAATTTCCACTATGACCTGGCTGTATTGCTGGGAATCAACTTCTGGCCCCATCCCTTGAAAGCCAATATAACAGTCTCCTCCTCGGGCTCTCATACGGAATTGACCTTAGGATATCTATGCAGGTTGACGCCTTCATGGACCCATTCATCCATACATATTGAAGGACGGTATACATCAGCGACATGATTTCAATTCAGGCCATGGAAGATGAGAGAATCGACCCATTACAAATGCAAATATACGGTGAAGAATCCTGGCATCTACAGGGGTGGGAATGGAGGTATAAATATATATGCCTTCATTCCTAGGCATGAAGAAGATTAGACAGTTCATACAATTCAAGTCCATATATTACATCTTATTTGTGAAAGATTCCATCCTAAGATTGTACATACTGTATAGTATTACTCTATTCCATGAAAGTATATTATTCAACATTGTGTCGTTAACTTGGATTCACAAACTGAACCGCCAGCGATCGACAGCCTAATCTGTTCAACTCCAGAATGACCGACCTATGAGTGGATGCACTTAATCAATTCCACTTGTCATCCGCCGAATGACTAGTGTATAGTAATTGTTCGTCCAAAAATTAATTGACCAGGCTAACTACCCTGTCGAACAGCAAGCTTTCGGATATAATGTGTTCCATTTTGTGCTTTTGCTACCGACCAATGATCGCTCCAGAGTCGAGCTAACCGAGCAATAATTCAGTCATCAGCTACTACATGCTATTTTTGCTCTTCAACAAGCTTCAACAATCTGGTTTGTGGAGGCCGTTCCCACCGAAAGCAGTATTGCCCCTTCTCTAGTGCAATGCGTCTCGAACGCTCCCCGGTTTGCCAAACAGTTTCCCCTTTCTCCGTCCAACCCAGTTCAAAGGGCACACTGTAGTCTGGAGGGGTTGGGAGATCCGGCCATGCAAGCCGCTTAGGTGCATTGAAATATTCTGTGGCTCTCTCGGTTCTTGTCGCTATCCACTCATTTAGAAACATGCGGAACTTTGAGACATCAGAATCTAGTTCGCGGCGACAAGTCCACTCAATATTCTGTACCATATCTATATCTCGGTCCCAGTGAGGAATGCTCGTAACTTGTGTATCGTTGGTGATGATCTCGTATAGCGTAAAGACAACACCAGAGACATCGTCCCGACTCTCCAATAGCCCTTCCTTCCCATTAGCGGCCCAATCGAAATCGAAGAGAATAATCTTATCTGTTTCGGGGTCGATAAGTAAATTCCGAGGTGCAATATCTTGATGCATGATCCCTAATTCTAGGTTCAGAAAATCCACCAGCTGAGTAAGCTGCTGTAGCCATTCAAATCGAAAAAGCCTTTTTGAATCGGCTAGCGTTCCACCAGGGATATACTTTGTCGTGAAACCAATCACTCGAGACTCCACATCTTCTAGGACAATACGGTCAAACGGTATTATATTAGGATGTGGCGGTAGCTTGCTAAGCAGATTCATCTCCTTCCAGGCCATTTGTAGTCTTCGAGGTATGCCTAAAGGGTTGAATTTGAACGCGACCCTCTGATCATTATATGACATAAGATCAACACCAGGTCCAAGTCGATCGACTTCTCGAAGTTGAGATAAGTGAATAGTAGGGCAATCTGCGAGAGATTGACAGAGTGATTGACAGAGTGATAAGGGAAGATATCCAATAAAGAACGTATCATCTTCTTCTGGGTCCGTTGAAACCCCAGTGAGAAGCCCATTATCATCAACCGTGATTGCACGAACCTCTGGGGCAAGGTAGTCCGCAAATTGCGCAAGAATTGAGGTTTCAACATCTTCCTCAGGTGGAAAAAGCTTTGCAGTTCCCTTAACTTTGATCAATCGTAGCTGATCCCAATCCCACACGTTGCAATGGGTTTCGGTTGTAGGGTTTTCCCTAGCGCCAAAATAGCCCTGCCCCTCTGAGAAGAATCTATCTTGTGGGTCAATCATGGCGAAAAGAATATTTGGATACTCGTGGGCTGGTGGTGATGAGTCTCATCAGTAGTCCTGCGGGGTTCTATTAAATCGTTTGAATGCGGTATAAATCGGCAGAACATGTTCAAATTCTAGGACCGTTAGTGCTTACTCGTTCATTTTTGTACGCCATTCGTGAAGATGCTCGGTGGTAGTACCATGAAGATGCTCGGTGGTAGCATCGTGGGTATGCTCGGTTAAAGGCATATTGTATGCAAAAATAGAGTGTAAAAAGATACCGCCACCAAGTATCTTCATGATACCGCCACCGAGCATCTTCATAAACGGCGTATAAAAATGAAGCTTTTACTATAGGAGACCAAAATTAATAGACGATAATTGGTATGTAGAGATTTTATTGTGGGATACCCGGTTAGCCCTAGCAAATCAGCCCTATATAGGTCATGTGATTTTAATAGGTAATTATGAACCTTTGGAAGGCATTAATTAATATGGGCTGAGCAGAGCAACAAGTCAATGTGGCTAATGTGGTTAGGGGGCAGTGTTTTGTACTATGGCGATACCATATAAAATTGCACTTGTATTGAAAATGGACTGCCAAAGACGACTATCCTAATTCGGTTTAGGCATCTGTGCCATTAGGGATTGCCTTCTATAAAATGGACATTATAATTCGAGTTTATTTGATAATTTGAGAAGAAATGAAAATGTTTTCTATAATGCCCAAGACCGATTTTCAACATCTATATGAGCCCAGCTCTTCGTATCCATTTATCACAGCACACAGCACTCACCAGAGTCACCACAGCTCAATACCCCTCCGGAGGGTAAACAAACCCAAGCTTTATTCCCCCTTCTGATATTTATACGGCATAATAGGCAAAGTAAGCCTCGGCTTATTTATTCTAAAGCCATGTGACAGACATGAGATCCTCCCAACAAGTCATGGAAGCCCTGCCCCCCTAACACGAGCCTTAAAGACACTCTATAGAATGCTACAGATTCCGCCAATCCTATAGAATCTCGAGGCAGCATTTTGTTGTAAATTTTCTGTGTGTTCTGAGCATGTTTGTCCCAGCTCCTTGCCCTGCATGTCTGCTTTTGACATATGTTTTACTGTCCAGCCTTGGGTCCAAGCTCAAGTCCATATATTTAGATGGAGTTAGTCGCTCATATCATAAGAATCAAACATCTCTTCCCCTGGCGTTGTTCCAATCTAGTAAATGTACGTCAACTACTTCGTATGCGTTGTCGATTTTAGAGGCACTTTCTATAAATAGGGCACATGTTGAAGCATTACATCGTGCAGCATGCATACACTATTTTTTTTTTTAAAAAAAAGGGAAATATACTTTGTAGTCGCTACGACGATCACGCAAGAAGAATGTAACATACAACTTGTAGATGAGCATTATCTTGGAGGAGAGGTGAATTTGCTCCCCGAGCACCCCATAAAAAAAGTCACAACAAAATGTGACTAGCAGTACTACGACCGCATTCACCGTATATCTTAGCTCGGTCGAAGTAAGTCCAAAGATAGATATCATCCATCGGTTAATCCTGAAGAGTAAAAATAGTTGATAGCGGCATCAAATCCATGTGATATCTAATTATAGTCCGTCGTCACGATCCTGCCAATATTCAAACCAATCAGGTTTCGCTGTGACTGCGAGTGACTGTGATAATGCGGGGATATCACCCAAAAATGCAGAAATCCACTTAATGTGAATGCGATCTTCATCACCTATTAAGTGATAGTCGGTCGAGAGTTTCGAATCAAATGGACAGGAAGACCAGGGTGTGGTTCCAAGTGCAGTTGGCTGCAGGGCTGGGGACTCGATCGTCGAACCCTAACATCCATCACATCACACTAGACTAGGGTTCCAGTCCGTGGGGGTTTTAATTGGCTGAATGGGACGGAAGCTTTCCAAAGTTAGAAACTCAAGTGTGATGGTGGTGATTTGTGCACCGTCGTGCATGGGGGTGGGCGCTTAGGCAGAAGAAGGTGGATCACAATCCTCCGTTGGTTCCGGCCTCTTCCTCAAGTGTATATAGCCGCCCTCATCTGTCCCCAGTACACTGCATTTTGCAGTTTGAGATTTTCCTATTTTTCCTATTTTTCCTATTTTCGCCTCTTCTATTTTCATCTTGCGTCTTGGCTGGCCCAAGTTCTTCAACTCCTTATCTACATCAACGTCAATAATCTGTTTCTCTCCCCGACTCGGATATCTTTGTTGATCAAAGTTTCCCAGTGAAGACCAAATTCCCATTAACATCAATTACATTGTTGCTTTAAACTTCTTCAACTGTCGTGGATCTTCTATCCGTCACAATGTACACAGCCACTGCCCGTGTCGTCAAGCCAAAGCTGTCCCTGAGCATCTCTGTTGTGCAGAATGCTCCTCGGCCATCATTGTCGCTCAAGTCACCAAGTGCTCTTCCTCGCACGCCTGTGTCGCCAATCTCTGCGGCGAGTCCCACCAGCAAGAGATTCTCCTCCTTGCAGGTCCCAAGCTATGCATACACAAACTCTTGCTCATCAAAGAGCATCCTCAAGAAGCAATCATCCTCACGCGCTGCTACTGTGGACAAACGTATACAATTCCAAGTGACGCCAACCGTCCACTGTGTGACGCCAATTGAGAACCCAGACGAATATTACGGCAAGCACATGAAGATGTCACGAGAAGAGCGGCGATGGACGGTCCGACAGTGAGATCTCGTTCAAAATTTGTATCACCAACGACCGTCCATGGCTGGAGTAACGGGGGCGATCAAGTGCTTTCAAATGACCCAAGGGTTACATCTCGCTTTTGCAATGATGCCACACCTTGCACCCAGGGTCTCTTGTTTATCACCTCAATCCACTTAGCCCCTCACGCACCCGGCAACCGACATTCTCAAACTGCAAGATAAAGCTACAGAACTGACAGAACGGTGCATTGAATGGTTCATCCAGTCTTTCTCAAGATGATTTTATGGATGATTATGCCACCTCTCGTGATTTTCGGTGGCCCCGAATTCGTCAGTATCATTCATGTTGGCTTGGTCGGCCTTTGATGCACACTGCACATTCTGTTCTTGAAGCGAAACCGATGTATCAGTGTTTTGGAGGAACAATATATTTATGACGTTATGAAGGGACCTGGATTGATGATTTTGATTTTTGAGTGTAAATGTTTTAACCTAGTCGTTCGTTACTGCAAATATAACGGTGCACCCGACCCTACATTGATATGTTCGATTGCAATAACAAAATAGATTCATGATTCGTAGGTAATATTCTTCGCAACACTACGGAACTCTCCGTAGATCACTATAGATTGCTATTTTGGTACCTGTTTTAGGGCTCCAATTGAGGGCTTCTCCGGCCCGTGCGCGTCCGATCTTTTTCGCCCCTGTAACGCCGGTTGTATGTCAAGCATCTTACCAATGTTATTCTTAGCGACTCCTGCTGCGACTTTTCGCAGATCGGCGCTAAATGCAAGGAGGTGTTTGATTTCCCGCCGTGGCTTGCTCACATTAGCAATTGAAACGTCATGGTAAGCAGAGATGAACGCCCGTCCGAAAAGAAAGCAACTCAACTAATTGGTTACCAAAAACAGTGACGATACATCAGTAGCTATCGTCGAGAAAACAAAGAAAGGCTCCAGAAGCACAGCCAAAATCCATTTCCTTGAAAATGTAACGGCCGACACGCGCGCGCATCGGGGAATTCACCCTATCATCGCCCTCGAATCCCACCAAGACAACCTCGCAAACCTTGTACAGAAAGCCCTTAATTACCTACCAGAGTCGAAAACAGACGATGGACTCAAACTCGCAGATGGGACTTGTCGCCGCCTCCCCGATTTCATATCCGCCACAAGAGGCCCCGGAATGCGATCCAACCTGTCCGTTGGTCTCGATACTGGAAAAGCGCTGTCGGTTGCATGGCAGATCCCCATGGTCGGAGTGCACCACATGCAGGCACATCTTTTGACACCCAGACTCGTATCATATTTGGAAAATGAAGCCAAGACTGACCCACCCGCAACAACTCCCGAATTCCCTTTCCTTTCTATTCTCGTCTCTGGCGGCCATACAACTCTGGTTCAATCCAAAGGTCTCACAGATCATCGGATCCTCGCTACAAGCGAAGATATAGCTATTGGAGAGGCACTTGATAAATCTGCGCGAGATATCCTACCTGAGTCTTTGCTTCAGGAAGCTAAAAGTACCATGTACGGCAAGAATCTGGAGCAATTCGTCTTCCCTAACGGCAAAGCCGATTTTGCGGATTATTCACCACCAGAAACTCGGGGTCAAGAAGTAGCCAAACGCATAAGCAATTGGGGCTGGTCTCTTACGACACCGTTTGCGAATACGCGAACCATGCAGTTCAGCTTTTCTTCGATTTCAAGCATGGTTGGGAAAATCGTTCAAAGTAACGGTACGAATATTAAGATATCACATGCAGAGCGTGTCGATCTAGGCCGGGAAGCCATGCGGGTTTGTTTTGAGCATCTTGCCTCGCGCACTATTATCGCTCTAGAGACCCTTCGGCCGCACAATACTGGCAAGGATGAGATCAACACCCTTGTTGTTAGTGGGGGTGTTGCCGCCAACCAGTTCCTCATGAAAGTGCTCACTTCATTTTTGGAAGTGCGCGGGTTTGGCAACATCAAAATTGTTGCTCCGCCTCCGTATTTGTGTACTGACAATGCGGCCATGATTGGGTGGGCTGGCATTGAAATGTTCGAGGCTGGCTTCCGATCTGACCTCAGCTGTCGTCCTCTGCGGAAATGGACCCTTGACCCGAAGGCTGATGATGGAGGTATCCTTGGCCCAGGAGGTTGGATCAAAGAGTGATAATTGCAGTTGGATAGCTACCTGCTTGTATATTAGTGATATACCCCCGGTATAATGGCACGTGTAAAATAATGCAATCTCATCCCCATAGATTTCCTAATGCAGCGCATGAATTTGTAATGAATAAATTTTGAAAAAAGGAGTCATAGTGCATTATGGACGTGTAAGACCCAGAATCATCAGAGACGCCGATTCCATGTACCCTCCGAGTCCACTCATCACCCATGCATCCTCCACAGTAGGGTATCGAAGATGCGCCGTTGCAACCCATGAAAACGAACCAAACTCACGACCGGCCGACTGTGCAATGCAAGTACTTTGAGATAATGAAGTCATAATCGTCGCGATCAGCCGCCGACAGGAGGACCGCTTCGCTGCAGAGAAGCAACCTGTTTTCGAAGCTCCAAGAAGAAGTCTCTCCCGTTCGCCATATTTTGCGCTATAGATGGTTATTGTTTGTTCAAGTATATGCTGCAATCGAAGGGAGACTGTACCCTTGGGACCCCAGGCAGTAGATCGTTGAGTAGGACCGTCTTTAGACTGAGATTTGTAGGGCGTCGACAACTTAATTTCTGTATCAATGGCGCATACGTTAGGCTTAGGTAGATATAGAGGTAGCGATAAGACGTACCATGAGGTCCTGCTGTATCGTAGAAGCTTGGTTAGCCCCTGTACTTGCAGATTAAGTGCATATACATACCCTTCAGAGCATTCTTAACCTCTGCAGTGTTAAAGCCCCGTACAGGGACATGCTGTTCCTGCGGAGGGTTGGATGCGCCCCAGCCAGCATTGTTATCGCGTGCGCTTCCCTGTCCTCCTGTTTTATCACGGTTATTCGAGTTGCGCTGCGACGCCTGGCGGCTGGGTCCACCCCGCCACCTTAGGAAGGCAATGACAGTTAGCGAAGCTGAAGCGCGCGGTGTTCTGGAATGAAGGACGCGTACCTGTTGTCGCTGGAACCGCTCATGTTGTAAATCTATGTAAAAAGAAAAAATCAAAAGCTCGATCGAAGGAGTAGGGTCGTAAATAGCTTGCAAGGGACAGCTGTGGATGTCATGTCCCTATGTCAAGCTGCGGAGGTGCTCGAAGTCAATATTGGCGCCTCAGGCCAACAGGCCCAGACAGCTCGGGTGCCTCCGCCTTGACCAGATAACCAAACACCTCATCGCGCCTTGCAGCTTCCACGGGCTCTGGCGTCCTTTGCGTCCATTGTGTCCATTCGTTTCTAGTTTGCCGTCGCATGACTTGGGACTTGCGACTTTAATCTTTCCCGAGGCTGTGCCTGAGTCGGTATCTGGACGCGACGTGACGCCGTCCGATTAACAATCACCATCCCCAACGAGCAACATACACACACCCGAAAACTCGTCCTTAAATTATGGCACCGACGGTCCGACACTCACTCTCTGGTCGTCCATCACGCAGTAAACCTAGGTCTTCTCTCAAATCATCCAACAACAGTTCCTTCGATTCCCCTGACGGCCCTCCTTCAAAGAAGCGAAAGTACGTTCCAGGTGGCCCTGGAGGCGGAGGAAGATTTATCGACTACAACGCTGCAGCTGCAGCTGCCGCCGCCGCCGCCCAAGAAACTCCCAAGAAAACCACTCCCCGGCGCCACCCCGCAAGTGCTCGAGGCCGTCCACCCCGTGAGATGGACCAACCATTTTTAGCCCCTCCACCGCCACCTCCCATCATACCAACAACACCACCCTCCATGTCGCGTCCAAGGCGCGATAAAAACCAAGCCCGTGGCCGGTTTACCTCTTCCACGGCCGCCGCTCTTGCTCTTCAACAAGGCGATGGGTACAAACCACGCGAAGAGCGCGGGTGGGAAGAGTTCCATCCTGACTTGGACATCGATCGCAAAATTGCTGTGTTCACATCTGAAGAGGTCGATGCACCAGATCCCTCTGCTCCTATCTTGAGCCTGGAGTCACTGGCCGGTGCGACAATCTCGGAACTTTCAGGATCACCAGTTATCATATCAGGTGAAATGGCTTCTCCAATTCCAATCAAACGCAGGCCTGGTCGTCCACCTCGTCGGCCCGAGGCCATCCTTAATGCCCTTCTTGCACAGCGAGGACAAAAGATCATACCACCCCCGGGCCCCAATCCCCGTGAGAAACTAACACTACCCAAGCCATCGTTCAGACTGCGTGACCCTTTCACATTCTATGAGAAGAAGGGTGTCGGTCATCAAAACTATGTTGACCGGACCATGGCAAACGTGGGGTACCAGGAGAGCGATCTTTTCCTCCGCCATGACCGGCGATTTATTCGAATGACTGAAGGTACCCAAGAAGATGACCTCGATGTAATTCAACCTGCCATGACAGATGGAGATCTTAACACTACCATCGGACGTGTCGAATATGATATGGATGAGCAGGATGAAAAATGGTTGGAAGAATACAATGCCAAGCGCCGTGAAGATCAGCTCGAACCAATCAAGCCCGCTGTGTTTGAGATTACCATGACCAAAATTGAGAGGGAGTGGCATGCCCTTGAGAAGCGCATCCCCAAGCCGAATCCTAAACCCCCACAGACCGGGCGTCTTCGCTCTAGCTCTGCAGCTGCGGTCAACGGCGAGACTGCTGGACCGGGCGAAGAACAGGACAGCAAGTGTGCTATCTGTGATGATGGCGATTGTGAAAACTCGAATGCAATTGTTTTCTGCGATGGTTGCGACCTTGCAGTGCATCAGGAGTGTTATGGTGTTCCTTTCATTCCAGAAGGTCAGTGGCTTTGCCGCAAGTGCCAGTTGCTGGGAAGGGGGTCCACCAATTGTATTTTCTGCCCGAACACTGAGGGTGCATTCAAACAAACAACCTCATCCAAATGGGCTCATCTACTCTGCTCTTTCTGGATCCCTGAAGTTTCTATTGGTAATCCATCTCTTATGGAGCCGGTGACAGATGTCGAAAAGGTTCCACGCAGCCGTTGGAAGTTGAATTGCTACATCTGCAAACAGCGGATGGGTGCATCTATTCAATGCAGCAACAAAAACTGCTTTGTTGCCTTCCATGTCTCATGTGCACGCAGAGCTCAACTTTATCTAAGGATGAAGATTGGCCACGGTCTTATGGACTCCCACCTTCTCAAGGCTTTCTGCGACAAGCACGTTCCGCCTGACTGGCGATTGGAGCATGGTACTGATGCCGCAACTGCCGACGCTATCGAATATTACCGCAATACCATGCAAGGTAGACGATGGGGGGACAGCCAAGCTGCAGCACTCTCGATGGGCCCAGCGCACCCCAGTGATGGAGGAGAAGAAGATCGCACCCTTACTCCACGCCTTACCTTAACGGTAGGTGGGAATAAACGGAAACGTGTGCCTAGAACAATCTGGAAGCTGCCCTCCGGTGCGCCAGTTATTCCCCAGGTTGTGTTAAACTCAGTGATTGCTTCTCTCGGGCGATTTACGGTCCGCCAAAGGAAGCAATATGCCGAGGATGCATCCAAGTATTGGACATTGAAACGAGAGGCAAGACGTGGAGCAGCATTGCTCAAGCGACTCCAGTTGCAGTTGGAGACCTTCTCGTCTATGGAAATGACACGAAGGGACTATGTGGCAATGGGTGTCCCCGGACACAAACGTCTGGAGCGTCGTATTGAGTTTGGTGAGCGACTTTACAAGGATCTCGATCGATTGAGGATGCTATGCGACGAAGTGAAGAAACGGGAGAGGGAGAAGTTGAAGGATGCAGAGATGCTCCGTAACATCGTTGATCTTGTCTACTTCCCTACTTTCCCACTGCTTTGGCCAATCTTTGAGAAAGCTCAACTGTAAGATATACTTGTCCTATCTTGTCAACGCTCATACTGACTTTATTCCAGGCTGGATGGAAAGGGTGTGTTTGCAGCAGGCTTGCTGTCAATCCGACAAAGGCTCAACGAACGATTCTATCCGTCTGTTGCTACCTTCTCTGCCGATTTGGCCAGCCTTTTCACCTCAGAAATCGGTGTGGAGCCTGCTGGCGATACCGCGGAACTCCAAGCGCAGATCAGTGGCCGCGCCCCGGAGCTCAGCCTAGAGCAACGTGAGAAGAGAAAACTGGCAAAACGGATAATCAAAGTCATCCAGCCTTCCCTGGAGGATGCGATTAGGAAAGAGAGCGAGCTCAACCGCAAACCATTTGAGAAGGAGTTGAAGGAGCTGGATGTGATTCTTGATCACAGTGTGATGTCACGTAATGGCGATTCTGTCGAGCCGGAAGGTGATAATGAGCTGTATGGTCACCCCGATGCTATGGAAGGAGTTGAAGAAACACTTCCTACGACAGAGCCTACATCGGAAGCCCAGCCTACAGATGAACAACACCCTGAAGCAGAAGTGCTACTTCCTGCTGAAGACCCTATAAAGAGTGTTCCCACCTACTATCGACATCCAACGCCTGTCTTGACCGAGCAAGACCAACAGCTACCTTTGGCTTTGGGTGGCATTCAATGGTACATGCAGCCATTCGACCCCGTCGGTACGACCGTTCACGAGGAACGGTGGACCGGACGGGACGTCATGCGTGGAATGAGTGAAGAACTCAGCGAACTAGATGAGGATGAACTCGAAGGGTTGAAGGACTTGGTTGATGATGGAGACCTGAAGGGCCAGACTACCAGCACCCCGGCTGCTTCACAACAGAATCCCCGTCGGACTCGACGTTTACGAGGTTCGAGATGATTACTGATTACTTTCTGGACATGAATCGTATGGGGTTCACGAATTTGATTTTAGCGTAGTCCAATTTCAGGAGTTAGTTTGTGAGTATTTCTACTAGTTCTATAGCTAATAAGGCTTTAATATGGCGATTGCTTCGGTCTTGGCATAATAGCTGTTTGTCATAGTCAGGAGAACCCCCTGCATAAACTCGCATTTTTAGAAGAAAAAGAAAACTCTGATTTTTGTTCTCTAAATTCCCCCAAAATTCATCTAATGCACTAAAATTCACACAGTTTTGCACCTCTGCCTGATTCCTCGGGTGTGTACTTCCGGGTGCTTAGTGTCCGCTCTTATCAGCTTTCCCAACTTCTCTTTCTTCCTTCTTCCAACCTACACCTTCGGTCCTTTCATCATGGCGGACTACGACAACGATACTAGCCGCTACACGGGTATGTCTTTTGGAATTATTTTGATGCGCTTGGATATTTACCCTTCTTCAATAGACGAGCCTCGATATGATCGTGAGCGCAGCGCCTCTCCTCGCGATGAGCCTCGAGCCGACCGCGACCGTGCTCGCAGCCGCTCCCCCAACGGGCGCTCTGATGACAGGTACGTATTTGTCTAATCCGGTATATCAATTCAAAGCTAATAACCCCACAGAGCTCCTCTGGCTCGCAAGCCTGCCGAGGAAGAGGATGAAGGTGCCATCAACTCTGGCTCTAATCTCTTTGTTACTGGTATTCACCCGCGCCTGACCGAGTCCGATATTTCGCGTCTGTTCGAAAAGTACGGCGATGTCGATAACTGTTCTATCATGCTTGACCCCCACACCAAGGAGTCCCGTGGATTCGGTTTCGTGAACATGGTCACCGCCGAACAGGCTGACGCCGCCAAGGAGGGTCTCCAAGGTGAGGTCATTGAAGGTCGCACCTTGAGCATCGAGAAGGCTCGTCGTGCTCGTCCTCGTACCCCTACTCCCGGAAAGTACTTCGGTCCTCCCAAGCGTGGTAAGTTACATCATCCCTTCCCGCTTGCGCCTCGCGTCAGCTTACATTTCCCATCTTCAGATGGCCCTGGTGGACCCCCTGGTGGTCGTGGAGGTGGTCCTCGCCGTGACCGTTACGATGATCGCCGCGGCCCCTCTGGTGGCGGTTGGCGTCGTCGTGACGATGACTACTCCCGCTATGGTCGCTATGACTCTTACAATGATCGCCGTGATTATGGCCGTGACTACGGACGTGACTATGGCCGTCGCGACTACGGTGGTGGTGGCGGCGGTGGTGGCCGTGAGTACGGTGGTCGCCGTGAATCGCGCGACGACTACGGATACCGCGGTGGTGGTGACCGCTACGGTGGTGGCCGTGACGACCGTTATGGCCGTGATGAACGTCGTGGAGGTGGTGAGGAATCTCGCGGCGGTGGCGGCTACTACGATCGTGACGCCAACCCCCCTAGCTTCGATGCTGCCGGTCCTCCCCGTGAGGCTCGCGACCCCTACGCTGGTGGTGGTGGTGGACGTTCCTACGAAGGCCAAGCACGCAGCAGCGCTGGTGGTGCTCCTGGCGGCGGCGAGGATCGGTACGCTGGCAGGTAAAGTGCCTCCCCTTGTTTTCTAACCAGAACAGAGACTGGCCTTTGATGTCTCCTGGTTCCTGGTTCCCATGTTCTATCAACTTGCCCACTTCCTCCCCCTTTTCTTAGTTTCTGGGATTGTTTTAATGCGGGATTTGGGCCACGGGCCACGGGGCGTCGCTGTCTTTGTTTGTCAATTGCTCTCGGCTCGACGATTTTAAAAAAGGGAAAAAAAAACGGAGCGCCACGACTCGGCCACTTCATCGCACACTTCGGTCGCTTGATGATGTGTCTATTTTATGTCTGTTCGCGACGCAACTTCGGGAAAAAAAAACTTCTAGCGGCAAAGGGACAGAAAATTATGCGCTGTAATTCGGTTATCTCAGGGTCAGCAAATTCGTCACACAGCTACAGCTACAACTTCACCTCTACACCATCTCCAGTAACGGCTCGATTGTATTCGACTTCTCTAAACAACTGAATGATCAACCATTCGCCCAATTCAAAGCCGTCGACTTTGCGCTTGTAGTTTCAACCCTTTAAACCCTCTGGCATTAATCAGTTTGGATTATTGACAATGCTATTAAAGGTGAGATGTGTTTCGCAAGCTAACCTCTCTAGGTTTTTTTTTGGAATCCTTTGTTCTTCCCCGAATATTTGGTCGGGTTAAGACATACTTGTCCTTATTCTATTTAGGGATCTCTATGAAGCCTCCAAACTTGAGTATTATATATCGGCTTGCATACTTGAATGGTTCCATGCGCTCTCTGCAAGAGCTTAGCTCGGTCTGCAGCTCTAGCACAAGATACGCATTACTTCTGAGGTTGTGAGACCCCGATTTCCCCTTTTCAGTGGCCACTTATACAAGCCACTCTGTGACCTTGGACCCATGGCCGTGTGGATTTTCTTTGATCATTGAGACTTTGGTCTTTAACAAAGAATAATACATCCTCAAACCACTAGGGCATTTCCATTCCTCGTCCCCCGGCTTACATTGGTGTCTATATGTCCTTTCCCAAGTATAGTCGGCCGTTTAAATATCCTCTGCCCTCAAGGACGTAGGAGTGGGATAATCTGACCTATTTGAGATGTTATTAGGGACGTTCTATTCAAGATCACACTATAGTAAACTATAGTACCTTCTTGGATATCTTTTTGGAAGTTCTTTCCCCATCTTCGTGTTAGGGCTAAAAGGAGTACGCAATGTGCAGTGAAGGGCCCAAATCCTAAGAAATGCCTTCTCCCTGTACATTGTTTGAGACACTCTAGCTTACTACCTGCATAGGTAGGTACATGGATACATGTAGTACATCCTCGATTTACTATACCAATAGTCTCACGGCTGTTAGGTAGAGAATCCCCAACTCATTTTTGGAAATATCATTCTCAATATCATTTTCCCCCTACTATGGATCCTCCAGCCCCTACTAGAAAGACAGGTATAGCCCTTGATCGGGGTATCAAATGGTGAACGTCTTAGTGTACATAAAAGTCCACTCACAAGCTGTTAAATCCAAACCCATCAATGCTTCACAAAAAAAAAGAGGCAAGGGGACAAAACTGAAAACAATCCCAGAACAGCCGACCAAGCACATTAAACGCCTAAGAAATCCCATCCACTTTCCTTTCTACTCCAACTCCTTCTTGGTCTCACCCTCCACTTCATTACTCTTCTGCAGCAAGAATTCGCCGAGTACACGGAGAGGATTGGCGGGCCTGGCGCAAAAAGAGAAAGACAAAGAGATCAGTAAAGCTGTCTATTAGACCAGTATAGAAAAGCTAGCTAGCCAGAGTACTCCACTCACTGTTCGCGCGCAACAGACTTCATCCCGTCAAGCAGATACGGCACGACCTTCTCATTGAGATAGACGCGCGCAGGTGCACCACCGGGGCGAACCTGGCCCGCGGGGATATTGCCCAAATCGCCAAGCGGCGTGTTGGAGCCAGTACCGTTTGTTTCGCCCATTGTGGATGTGGGTTTGGGTTGGGGTGCTGTGGTGGGTGGAGGAGCTGAGGAGGCGGGTGGATCTGCGATGGCGAAAGTGGGAGGCTGCACTAGTTAATTGAGAGTCTAGGAGGTGTGGAGGTGTGTCTTTTGGGAAGAAGTGGAAGTCGCAACAGTGGAAATCGGCGAATGTTGGCGGAGCGGAAGCTGTGGAGCTGGAGGTATCGATCCGTGAGGGAGAGCTGGAGCTTACTGGTAAGGCCATTTTTATATCTAAAGAGATTGCACTTAGGAGCTTTTGGAATGGTATTCAGATGGCATTTCGCCCCCTTTCTTTCTCTTTCAGATCGTCTTTGTCTTGTTCTTTTTCTTATGTGTTTGCCTGTGCCTCTTCTCTTGTCTATGTCATATGCAAACAGGACAAACAGCCTAATATAGTTATATCTAGCACGTGATCTCGTGTTTGAACCCTGTTCGCGAAACACGTTGTTCGTGTCTGCCATACTCGAGTCGTTGGGACTGATTCCGTCCATGGACACGAGAGGTCATGTCCTTGTTGGACTTTTGGGAGACACAGCGTCCCTCGAAACGTCGGCGGACTTTTGAAAAAGAGGATTTCAGTTCAGATGCAGAGATTAAACCACCACCGAGTCCGAGTCCTTCGGTCACAGCCGGGGAGACCAATGCCCCTCCAGCAGACGATTTAGGAGTTATTCCAAACAGCCAAACAGAACTCGAGTCTTCCCTTCCTGCGATCAAGATCGATGAGGACGCAATTGGGGAGTACGAGGCGTTACAGAATGACACCGAGGTAGGATTACATGTGAGGCTACGAGATGGTGTCTGGCAGAAAGGCAAAAGCTCCATCTATGTGGATGCATTCAATATGGCGCTGGAAACGGTGCTGGATGAGGAATCACATCTCTTTAATGAGGCCGAAATGGAAATCTTTACGCAGTGGCGGGGGCTGTCCTACGAATCCCAGTATCTGTATGTCTTCCGGTAGAATGTGATGAGATATGGTTGAGATTAATGCTCGGCCAGATATGTTCGACTATTCCTCCGCAAGACCTCTGCCTGGCACCGTATCAATCGGTTGAGCTACTACTCCGATATCTCGGATTTATCCTCTGTTTCCGAGGACCTACAGCGGGATCGGACGTTGCCTGATTCAGAGCTTGGAGATACGTTCAAATTTGCAGAAGGGATAGAAGCGATCACAACACTGGAAGAAGCTTCATCACTTCTATTGCTGGAGGAACTGAAGGTCTTTGCAAAAGAGGCTAAGGTCCAGGGCAAGAGCAAGAAAGAGCTGCTGGCGGCTCTTTGCGAAACAAGCCAGACCCAAACAGGACTCAAAGACACGAATAACAGAGACGGATATTTCACCCAGAAGATATTGGACTACACTGGTGGATGTATCAGGATCTCGCCAATGCCTCGCGTTCTCTTCGAGCGAGTGCACCTGGTGTTCTATCGTTCCACCGAGTGGACCGAAAAGTCCCTTACAACAATTATCCTAGCCAAAATGACCAAAAGAAACTTCCCCGAATATATCGTCTGCCGCTCTAATTCCATCTTCTCGTCCAGAGAAGCGCTCCTGGAATTCGAATCAGCAATACAAAGCCAATTCGCCATCGACAACATCCTCGAATCCAACGGCCCAGCCACGACCGAATCCCTCCAACAAATCATCGACCTTGCCAACAAATCCCACCCTCGATGGCAAGAGCTAGTTAAGCAAGAACAAAAGAAAGAAGACAGCATCTACGAAAGCGGCGAAGGCGCATATCTACGCCGGTTCTCGCCGGCATGGGTGCTCACAAGAATCATCCACAAGAGTCTTAACCCACTTGGGCGGTTCAAAGAGCATAAACGCGAGCACGAGGTGCTAGAGGAACTTCTCGCCCAGCGTCTTTTCCACGCTGCCCGGCGCGGCGGGTGGTATCAGCGCAAGGCACTGCTGGAAGAACACTACATGTGGGCACTTACGCCTACAGATGGGCGCAGCGAAGAAGCCCAGCGCAAGCACTGGAGGCGACTTGCGCTACGGACGTGCGAGGCCGGACTGGAAGACCCGCTGTGCCATCTAATCTTTCATTATGACTTGCAGAAGCGGATCACGAAGCTGGAAAAGGCGCTGCGGGTGGTGAAGCGCGAGCAGCATGATTTCGGACATGTCATGCTAGGAAAGCCAGCTGAGCGGACTATTGAGGGTATCCGTATTGATACTGGTGATTCCCCACGGAAAGGAAAAGCGACTGTTTGGGTTGATGAAAGAGAGGGCGGCGAGTGCAGGGTGGAGAGTATGTGTCTGAGCTGGTACCGTGATCATGGGTGGAAGGGGTATCACTCTGAGGGGGGGATTGTGCGGACGCTGGTGAGTCTCGCTGTTACAAAGCAGCATTGGAATATCCCCGGAGATCGGAATCTGATCTTGAACATAGTTCGGCTACCTCTTCTACGATATCCTGTTCACATACGTACCTAATGTCTTCCAAACTGCGTTTCAGACGTGTCCGCTTGATCTCCACACTGATGTCTTCTACCCGTCTCGTGCATCGGAGATTAACCACCGGCTGGTTGAGATCACGAATGGGGATGCAGAACAGATCATCCGTGAGATCCATGCTCGTGAGGCGGAGGCACAGCCCTGCGCCATTGGGCTTGACTGGTCATTCGATCTAGATGACTTGGTTGAGATCGTGCAGTGTTTCCGGGGAGAGGCACTTGCTACCATCTGCAAGGTTATGGCGCAGGAATACCAGCAGCGCGGTGGGGGAATCCCGGACTTGTTCCTCTGGAATTATGAGACGAGGACGGTGATGTTCGCCGAGGTCAAGTCGGAGAATGATCGGCTGAGTGATACTCAGCGTCTTTGGATCCATATCTTGTTGGGAGCTGGTGTTAAAGTCGAGCTTTGCAATGCTGTGGCGAGGGAGGTCAGAGCTGAGAGAAGTGAGTAACGCCTAGACATGTATTTTTCTTGGAAATATGTTTGCTTAACGTCATACAATAATGCGTCAAATAGTTAGTGTACATAGGTGTATAGTATGTTAATGTTTAACTAGGACTAAATTCAATATTCTACTTGAGCACCCTCCTTATATTGACCTAGCTAGCGACCATTTGCGATATAAGATTACATGTAGGTATCTATTAGCCACCTACAACTACCAAAAAAGTCTAGAGCATCCATGAACAGGGTATCAAATAATCGTAATCTTTTTTTGTTGTATCTAGCAGAAGATAGACCCTCCAGATACGACGATCACGACGATCCGATGGGTTCCCTCCGTCAACCACTCATCTTCCCAAAATACGCTTATGCGACAAGGGTGGAGGCAGTGGCGCTCTCGTAGCGCCAGGTGGGGGGCAGGACACCGACGGTCTTGTAGTAACGAGACAGACGGTGGATGCGGGACTCGATCAGAATCAGGCGGAACTTGGAGTCCTTGTCCTTGCGGTTACGCTCAAGGTGCTTGCGGACAGCGACGGCCTGAAGGATTGAAGGTTAGCATAATCTTTACGGATAGAAAAACAGAGGGACAAAAAGTTTTTACCTTCTTGATCAGGAAGTAGAGGTCCTCGGGGAGTTCGGGAGCGAGGCCTGTATTCCAAAATCTCTCTGTCAGTCTAGATGTTCTTGACCAAGCAGAGGCTTAATTGCTGGTGCATTTCTGCGACCAGTGTCGGGGAGAGAAACGAATATTTTGCGCTTCAAAACCAACGGTTCTTTTACCGAACCCGAGAGGCTTGTCCACACAAATTGTTCGCTCTTTTCACCCGACGGATGTGATTATGCGGGCGGAGGGAGTCGTACCGCTGGACTTCAAGATACGGAGGATCTTGTTACCTGCGCGAAAATGTTAGAAAATTTCCATCCTTGAATTCCTAGGGTCGCAGTTCTCCGGATTTCCATACCAGTAACAATCTTGACCTGGGCAACACCGTGGGAGTCACGGAGGACAACACCGATCTGGGAAGGAGTGGCACCCTTCTTAGCCAGCTTGCAGATGTGGTCGACAACCTGCTCGGGGGTGGTCTTGAGCCACGCGGGGGCGGCGCGGGAGTAGGGGAGAGCGGAAGAGGCAATGCCCTTTCCCTTGCTGTGAAGACGACCCATTTTGGATTAGTGATGTGTCCGGCGGAGGAAATCTGGTCGGTTGTCGGCGTGGATGAAAGATCGAAAATCGAGAAGTGAGAGGGTGTGAATGTGGATGGGACAGATGGGGCCTGTGTGGGTCACGTGATGGGTTTCGCTTATTTCTTTTCTTCGAGAAAACTTCACTTCGTTTCCCTTCTGATTTTGTTCCAACTTCAACAATTCAGCAACCAACAATCTCAATTTCGCACTTGAGTTGGCTGGAATTAATGTTTTCTAGTTTCACTTAAGTGCAAGCTGTATTGTATACATTCGACACACCTTGCATCATATCGGAACCGCCAATATCAGGTTAGTTCCAGCTCCTTTTGCTCAATTCCAAATCTGCCCAATATTTTCATGACGATACAACACATTTGTTTTTACTTTATTTTCTGGTACCTCTTATGTCAGAGTTAGTGTTTTCGGATGCTAGCTCGATGATCTACCTGGACTTCTGATCAATCTCTTCCAACTTGAAGACTTCTGCCATTGAGTTGCTCGACCGTTGTACTAACCACGGTTATAGGCATTGATCGTTAATATAGCTAAGATGACTGAATACAAATACACATGATTATTGCAATAGACTCACATCCATCGTACATTCATTCATGCCTTTAACAAATGACTTGCATCCTTTGCAACGGTAGTATTAGATGCACAGAGTTTTTTTTCTGTGATGAAAGTAGTAGTCAGAATAGTCCTAGGTCCCTAGCAGTCTCAGCGCCTTAGTCGCTTGGACATTCTCCGTGTCTCTGTTGTTTGAGCAGCGGAAACAATGTTCTCGACTTCCTTGCGCTTCCTGTCGCTTGGCTTCTTGGCATCATCTATGTCCTCGACCTTGACTTTCACATCGATATCTTCCTCCTTAGGAACTTTCAAAGAGAGAGCAGTTGTCACTTTTGTCTCAACCTTGATATCAGGCTCTTCATCTTTCACCTTCACCTCAACCTTCTTAGTTGCAGCAAGTTTGTCTGCAAATGTCCGCAAGTCCGCAGTGAAAAGTACACTATGAGCCCATCCAGCTTCCTTGCCCCAAAGCTTGCGGAAATGATTGGCAACAGCATCATAAGTCGTCTTGTTCAAGTTCTTATTGGAGCTTTTTCCAAATCTGTAGTCTCGCTGTGCGATTTGCCACACTGTCGTGAAGAATTAGAAATAAATCAGAAACATTATCCAAAGTAACTCACCATGAGTGTCAACTGGCACGGACTCTCCCCAGCCTAATCCCATTAAACTGACACAGTCTGACACTTTGGGCCCGACTCCCTGTAGCTCAAGAAGCTTTTCATGGGCTTCACGATATCCCTCTCTCCCTTCTGGCTTCATTTCACCGCTGGGTTTAGGGTCCACGCCAAATGCTGGACATTCAGGGTTGCTCAAACTGTCTAGCCAGCCCGGGTCTCGGTTGGATACCATAACCGCAGTTTGGTGTATGTATTTAGCCCGGTATCCAAACCCTAACTTGCGCAGGTTACTTTCCACATCCTGGCCAGTTAATGCGCCTGGGGGAGGGAAGTCATGATATGGACGGCCTTGAATTGTGGCCACAGGTTTTCCATAGTGTATGCATAATTTCTCCACCATTTGGGAGATCCGTGCAATATTATTGTTGCTGCTACAGATAAAGGATACCAGTGCTTCCCACGCATCTTGGCGAAGAATCCTAATCCCAGTGAATTGGGCGGCCTTTTTCTTGAAGTTGGGGTCTTGTGATGACCATTGGGAGTAGAGTTCGGTCAAATTTGGCGTCAGGTTGAAGTAATGTTTGATAATGCGAACGAGATGGTCATTGTCGGAGGTTGTTGGGGTGAATGTATGAGAAAGAGGTTGCACGGATCTATAGTACAAGAAATTTGAATCTTGCTTCAGCGATAGAAGATGCCCATAGAGGACGCATCGCCATTCCTGACTCTCTGGAAGGTTCTGCCATCTAAAGGGGTCAGTCGTTTGATCTGCAATTCCCGGGCTTGAAAACTTGGGCGCCGAACCTAAATGACTGGCCACATCTGAGGGTGGTATTGATGCAAAGCTCACTCAAGTTCAAAGGCAGCTTCCGCCACTCCGACAAAGCACCTGTAGACATCTTTGAACTCAAAAAAATAGTAATTCGAGACTGCTGAATCCCTGCCTCCATGTTTGTCTTTTCTGCCGATATCCCAATCGACGCTCGGGCGGTGAGGGTGTCACCGCCTGCAGCTCCGGGTCATGAGTTTTCCCCTTCACTGGCGACAGAGCTTCATTTCCTTAACCAACTCCAACATGAACGGCGACACCTACTCATCCAGGGGTAAGTATCCTTACAATTACTTCTGTTCTAACTGCTGATATATCTAAGACACTGGACGTTCCCGCGATTACTTCGTAAGTACCTGCCAATTTCTTTGGTCGCAACCGCGGCGATTAACCCCAATTCTAGCGCGACGAGCGACGTGATCGAGACCGAGGTGAAAGAACCGAACGCGGAGCTGACAGAGCTGCCGACCGAGGTGCCGAACGTGCCTCCGAACGAGGAACCGAGCGTGGAGCTGAACGGGGCGATCGGAGTGACCGCGGCGAACGACGCCGATCGCGTTCGCCTCATCATGGATCCCGAGGTGACTCCCGTCGGGAGCGCGAAGTGAATCCATACTCAAGCAGCCGTGACTACCGTGCCCGAGAGCGCGAAGACCGCTACTCTGGCCGCCGTGATGATCGAGAGTGGGACCGTGGCGACCGTGCTGAGCGAGGTGATCGTGCCGAGCGTGGGGGTGGTGCTGACCGGGGCGATCGTCGCCGACGTGACTTCGATGACAGACCTCGCCGCGACCTGTTTGACGACCGACGCGGTGGCCGTGGTGGCGGAGACCGTGGAGACCGTGAAAGAAGAGAGCGCAAGCGAAGCGCCACACCTCCGCGGCGCAAGGAGCCTACTCCTGATCTCACAGACGTGCCCTCCGTCTTGACCCGCAAACGTCGTTTGACTCAATGGGATATGAAGCCCCCTGGTTACGAGAATGTCACGGCTGAGCAGGCAAAGATCTCAGGTATCTATTTGAAGTGTATAATCTAGTGGAATTTTCTAACATTATCAGGAATGTTCCCTCTTCCCGGAGCTCCTCGTCAGCAGCCGATGGACCCCAGCCGCATGAAGGACTTCCTGAACCCCCCAACTGGCGATAGCGACAACGCTGCCCTCAAGCCCTCCAACTCTCGCCAATCAAAGCGCCTTTTCGTTTACAACATCCCGTCCGGTGTCTCGGGCGACGCCGTTATCTCCTTCTTCAATCTTCAATTGAACGGTCTCAATGTTATTCACAGTGCCGACCCCTGCATCTCAGCCCAAGTTTCTGAAGATAAAACGTTCGCCCTTCTGGAGTTCAAGGATCCAAATGATGCCACAGTCGCATTGGCTTTTGATGGAATTACCATGGCGGAAAGTGGAGACAAGGGACTTGAAGTTCGACGACCAAAGGACTACATTGTTCCCGACGGCAGCGCAGCGCAGCCAGTCCAACCCGGCGTTGTTCTGGACGAGGTGCCTGACTCACCCAACAAGATCTGCATCTCTAATATTCCCACCTACATCAATGAGGAAGCTATTATCATGCTGCTAAAGTCATTCGGTGACCTTAAGTCGTTTGTCTTGGTCAAGGATGCTACTACCGAGGAGTCTCGGGTAAATTTATCTATCTCCCTACCACCCAATCTTTTGCGACTAACCTTTCCAGGGAATTGCCTTTTATGAATATGTCGACCCGAACAACACTGCTCTGGCCGTTGAAGGTTTGAACGGCATGGAACTAGTCGATCGCAATCTCAAGTTTGTTCGTGCCAGCATTGGAACCACACAGGCCTCTGGTCTCGACATGGGCGTCAATGCGATGCAGATGTTCGCCAAGACCACCTCCCAGGATCTCGAGACCACCCAAGTTTTACAGCTTCTCAACATGGTCACGCTTGACGAGCTCCTCAATGATGAAGATTACCAAGAGATCATGGAGGATGTGGACGAGGAATGCTCTAAGCTCGGAAAGATTCTCGGAATTAAGATCCCCCGCCGAGGGCACGGTGCTGGCAAGATCTTCATTAAGTACGATAGCGCTGAGTCTGCCACCAACGCTCTCAAGGCGCTGGCGGGCCGCAAGTTCTCTGACCGTACAGTCGTTGCCTCATACTTTGGGGTTGAGAACTTCGACACCGAGGCCTGGTAAACCGGGGTTAACGCTGTTCATTTTCCATTCCTTATTTCCCTTGATGCAGGCGTGTTTTTTTTCTATCCTTGTTTTTTTTTCTCGGGAACCAGTCGCTTTTGCAGCAGGTAGGTCCCCAATGTGTACCATAACAAAAATGCTCCCATCATCATCGGTCAATCGAGCCCTGAAGCTTTAGTTCCTTTGGCATACAGCTGTTGTTCCCAGCGGGTTAGGATAAGGGTTTGATGAAAATGGAGAAGACGAATGTCGATGGAAGCTGTCTTAGTTGACCTGTTCTAGGATGCCTGGAGTGCCTTTCTTGGCCTCAATGACCATGGGGTCTGTGTTTTTCACTGTTTTTTGCAACACATTGTAGAAGAAATGCCTCAATGAATACATAATATCACCCCTAATGACAATAAAAAGGCAAGTCTACTTTCGCGGGCAGAAGGAGTCTCCAACATAATAGTAGTACCTCCCAATTTTTGGTTCAAGCTCGGTTGAATCGTAAGCGTCAAGAGGGATTCGTGCACCCATATGTGTGAGAATCTCGCCCAAGCGTATCCCGCATCTGCCAAGATCTGCGGACGTATGGTAGTGACGTCACATATAATCCACGTGATTTATATAACCCTCTACAACATTACACTAATTCCGGTGGTATAAGTTAGCCTCGAAGATCACAGCAACAAAATATTTGACGGGAAATGGAAGCCTAGAAGAGCACCCTCTTGGCTGCGAGGTATTTTGGTGGCTCGAGGGGACACAACCGCATTCGATGCAGTATAGAAAGTTCTTGCCTTGGATCCGAACCCGAATACGAGATGAAAATCCCAAAGAAGGCAGAAACCAGCGATTACAACCCCCTAATTCCAATCTTAGAGGGTTTTGGTAGATGGGTTTGTTTATATTTGAGGATTTGTGGGTCTTCCGCCCAGCCCTGAAGCTGATATCAAGCTTGGCATTTGTGCTTGGCTTCTTGCTTGGCAGGTGAAGATAGTCACTGACGGTCACTATGCCAGCAGAGGGAAAGGGCTAAGTGTCGTATTCGGTTCTGAACTTCGGATGCCTAATCTCCATTGTAGAGTTCCTCTCGTATCATCAGGAGTCAAAATTATATAAAGTATTAAGAGTGAAGGCCACAAGAACGCATCAGTGATCAAGAATCACAATTTCCGAGGCCAATTGAATTGCATTTCATAGGCTCATACCGTTTCGAAATATCAACAACTTCATTATTGTCCAAAATGACCTTCTTTCATTTGCATCACAAGTTCAAGGTCCATTTGGCGCAATTGTTGTTGGTGGTCATTATCATCGCTCTTTCCGGAGTCCGATTGCTTATTTCAGAGCCCAGGACAAGGACTCGAGCTAGTACTATAGGCTTAACTATGGTAAAGAATCGACCATTCTATGCGGGTGCTTTTCAAAAGTTCGATCTAACGAAAGTATGGAATACAGGGTGTCAAATCGCTGGTCATTATCCTTTACCAGCTCTTGACAGGACACGTTTCTCGTTTCCAGCGATGGGGGAGCCTGAAAGCATACCTTATTTTGAATTCGCTGGAGATAGTCTTTTGGGCTGCTGTGGTGTTTCTCGTCTTACAGGCAAATCTCCAGGTGTGCGTGGGTACAGGTTGCGCTTTGGGATGGGTGGTAATAGTGTTATCCACAAACATGAGGTGAGCTAACTCCAAACTACGGGCAACCCCCGATAATCAATCAGAAAATGTTACTGACATAGGAGAGTATAGTATTCTTTCAGTCTATACGACTGTTATTTCCTACCTAGACTATCGATACTACAAGGCCAGAGGCCAGCAGCGGGGCTCTGCTACGAAAGAGGAACTCCCGCTACATAACAGGAGTTACTCAAGTGCCTGAATTAAGTAAAAGGCTTGTGTTGAAGTTTGAATAGGAACAAAGTATCTTTTATACTTGATGTCCCGGGGTCACAATACGGTTTTCAAGGCTCAGTCAACGTTAGAGGCACACCTGGGCTCGCTAGTATCCTTTCTCTGTGATCGAAGGGATTACTATGCACCTGATTAGCTAGGAAATTGTGCCAGAGAAAAGCAAGGACTGGTATATATCGGGACGGATACTTTTCATATCTTTCAAGCCTGATGATAAAGCGCATCAGTCCTGCTGATGGCTCACCATTTTACCTGAACTCTAAGGCGCAAATTCATCTCCTGTCTCCTTTGTATATAAGAATCGGTGACCGTTTAGATAGTACATTAGAGTCTTGTTGATTTCAATCATATATATAATCTAACTCAGAAATCTCTACGGGGGTCGGAAACTCGCTATGATATCGACATGAGTTAGGATAGGGAACCTCCGGAGAATGCTGGGTCGTCAACATGCAGGAGAAGACTCCCAAATGGCCCTGACATTCCCGAGTCCCTAACGCACTATATCATGAAGGACGATGGCTAAAGTGTCAGGATGATTATCTGAAGCCAGTATTCTAGGGTCACCGCTTGAATAAACAGAGGTCTATATGGAAGGGATGGTGAGGGGCTTTCTCTCAAAGATACAATTTTGATCAGTGGTAGAAGCAAATTTAGTATTCACCAGATCGAAGGTTGGAGCGGACAGGGGAAGATGCGTTATAATCACCCAGGCAGTCCACGGGTTATGGAAACTTGTTATGGCCGTAAGGACCAAGTACATACAGTAAACCCCCGTTATAACGATCAAAATCCACTGCTTGAATTGATCCACCATACAAAAATAGTTAAAGCCTCATTACTACGGATATCGTTAATTCCTAATTTCTCCCATATAAGCATCATTCTCCTAGAAAGTGGCTCTACGAGAGTGGTTAATTAGAGCACTTGATAGATATCAAAGGTTAGTGGAAGCAAGGAAGTTAGGAATATAGAAGCAAACCGATCCTAGGGGCCTTTTTAGAGTATAAATTTGTATGTAAACCAGAAATATATATTTAATATATAGCACCTCGATCTAATTATCTGGATATAACGATAAGTTTTCTCTGTCTATAATATATTGTTATAATAAGGGTTTACTGTAGTATATAATATGGGGTCCACTTAATTCCGCCTCCACAGCGGAGCCTCCCTCGTCTATCATATTCTCCTCACCTGCCAAAGGGATGAATTAACGCCATTCGCATAATTTTAAAGTCTACAATATATATATATATATATATATATATATATATTGTAACATGGCGAGTTATAGTTAGGGCACGTTGATGTTACCTAATCCTGAGAGTCTGCGGTCATTGAGATTATACAACGTAGCGGTAATTTCCAAGGCGAAAAGCAGTAAACACCAAGAAAAATGGAGTGCCCGGTACTTGTAGACTTGGGGATACCTGGACAGGTGAAGTCTATTACCCATGCAAGCTACCATATACACCGGGGCATCTTAAAACCATCGTTTACGGTTTACGGTCTACTTAAATTGGAAAATCCAAAGCTGAAGCGCTGAATTGACTAACACACGGACAGGCGGCGAACAACCAAATGTCCCAAACACTAAGAAAATAACGAAATGAGCGGGTAATAGGGCACACAGAAAAGCGGCAAGACAAGATATGGCGTAGCAAAAAGTACATCACAAGAAGTGAAAGGTCCCAGGCTGACCCTCGCAGGATCGTATTATCAATCAATCGGTAAGAAAAAAAACACCTATTCTTTTTTCGGTGCGGGGGCCCATCCAGTGAGAAAGCAGTTGCGTTATGGGATGGTAAGGGAGTGTAAGGGGTGTGACAAGTGTAAAGGAAAAAAAGGGAACGAGAGTGGGATCAGTTAGTTGCCAGAAGTATAGGCAGAGGTAAAAGCAATGGGAGGGACATGGACATTAGCGAAGCGAGAAGCCCTTGCGCTTGCCCTTCTCTTCGACGGGGCGTCCGGTCTCGAGGCGACCCTTCTTCTCCTCGAGTTCTGCGCGCTGGCGATCGAGCTGATCCTTCATCTCGCGATGTCGGGCATAGAGTTCGTCTTCGCTCTGCTTGAGCTTGCTTTCTTTTTCGGCGACCTTCTGCTGGAAGACCATCTTCATTTCGGCTTCCATCTTGGCCAGCTTCTGCTCGTGCAGGGCGCGCTCCTCCTCCTGCTTGACGGCAGGGTTGACCTCCTTGAAGACGCTGGGGTCCTGGGCAACACCCATCAGGGTGAGCTTTTCGGACCGGTAGTTCTCGTACAGGAAGTTGTTGGTGTGCTCCTTGAGCTCCTCCATGTGGGTGCGGATCAGCATCTGGCGCAGCTTGACAAAGTCGCAGTGCTCCTCGTTGTCAACCTCGATGATACCCCAGGGGTAGCTACGGCCACGGACGCGACGACCGTCAGCAGTGGTCACCTCGGAGTTGGCACCAACAACGGCGAAGGGAACCTTGGACATGATCTCCTGGTTCTCGGCAATGGTCTCCTCATCGTCAAGCTCGTAGCGGGGGCCTTCGAAGATCTGAAGGGAGTGTTGTTCGATATCGGCAAGGATCTAGAACAGTCAGCGCCCACAATTTCAATTGAATCAAAAGGGGATCCCAAAAACATACACGCTGCTTGAAAAGGGCAACCTCCTCGTCGGTCAAGGTATCAGCCTTGGCAATGACGGGGATCAGGTTGACCTTGGTGTGCAGGCGGCGCATCACCTCGATATCCAGGGGCTTCAGGGAGTGGCCGGTAGGCTGGATGAAGTAAACACAGGCGTGGATGCGATTGTCGACAATGTTGCTGCGGTTGACCTTGTTTTCGGCCTCCAGGTAGGTGTCGTAGCGCTGCTCGATGTTCTCGACAATTGGGCGCCACGAGTCATCGTTGTTAACAAAGTCACCGAAGCCGGGGGTATCAATAACGCTCAGGCGGAGACGCACGCCATTCTCCTCAATGTCGGCGCTGGTCGACTGGATAGACACTGTCTTGGGGATGATATCGGCATTGGGGCCGGTGCGCTCCTTCGGGGGGTAGAGCGAGGTGTTGAACAAAGTGTTCACGAGAGTGGACTTTCCGAGACCAGATTCACCTAGTGGCTATGAGCTTGGTTTCATGGAATGATATCACCTATCTAACTTACCGACAACCATGACATTGAAGTTGAAGCCCTTGCGGACACTCTTGCGGTGCCACTGGTTGGGCAGGTTAGCGAAACCAACATAGCCAGTCAGCTTGCGGCGGACAACGTTCTTCATGTCAGTGGCGGCCTGAGCTGCGGCCTTGGGGTCGCGAGAGGTGACGGTCTGGGCGATACCGGAGCCCATGGGGTTACTGCGCTCGACAAAAGGCGACTCTGTGCCGTTGGGAGCGGGAGAGTCCCGGGACGCGACAGGAGACGTGATGGGGGAACTGCTCGCAGGTGGTGAAGCTTCAAAAACTTATCAGCATCTTGTCTGGGGAAGAGCCTCGAAATTGTTTTGTCTCCTGATCACGGGTGGGATAGCTTACACATTGCGAAAGCCTGGGATTTAGGATATGTAAAAACTGTGAATTAAGATCCCCTAGATGATGAATGTCGTCAGTTGCCTTTCCTAATCATCAGTGGGGTCGAATTGTCGCGATAGAAGGAAAAAAAATTTGGGGAGAAGGGGGGACGTACCTGGAATCGTTCTTTCCTTAAAAAAAAAGGGGGGGGCGGATGGCTGGAGTAAATGGGCCAGAAGCGAGAGACGAGGAAAAGAAAAGAAGAGGAAGAAATCAAACGAAAGAAGAGAAGGATGGAGAGAAGGAGGTTAACTCTGCCAGTCTGGGAAAGAAAGGGGGGAGGTTGTCGGGGGGGTGCCCAGCTATTCTGGAGTTGGTTTGGATCGACCCGCATAGAAAACACCTGATGTGTTCAATAACTATGTTGTATACGGAGTATACAATTCGGGGTTTGGACTTGTATATCTGTTATATCTGATTATTATTATTTCTTTCTTTCTTTTATTTGCTTTAATTACTCTTATTTTACCTATTTTTCGGGTCTTTTCTACTCTTATTTACTCTGTACACCGTAAAACACCGTAAATTGCTCGTGATTGCAGCTCGCATGGTTCTAAGCAATAAGACTGCAGTTTCATTTCCAGCTAGGAATATGAGAATTCTCATTGGTAATGTAGATTCCTCTGAAGTTTAACTATCGTGTATATATATATATATGTATGTATATATATATGTATACACGTGTACATGGGTAATTGTGTACTTGACAAAGATCTCTTCTCCTGAGATCAGGGGTTAAGAAGCTAAGAAGCCCCAGAATTGGTCCCGCCAATCAACTCACGTGAGCTCCACTACAGGAACATAACATTGGACTACAACATACGGAGTATAAAATGTTGTATTACTAGAAGAGACTGGGATATTTTGAAAAAAAAAAAATTAACTGTACATCTAATTAAAAGTCTTGGTCTTCTTCTTAGGACGCTCATCCTCCTGATTGTCGCCCCCTCCATCAGAAGCATCGCCCATCTCCTCATCGCTATCACCACTACTCTCGTGATCCGAGTCAAACTCCTCGGCCACATCAGATTCCGAAGAACCAGCAAAGTCTTCGTCAACTGACGACTCATCCTCATCTGCTGATCCGCGGTCAGGTCTGGCTTCGTCGTCGCTGGAGCCCATGGCATCGTTATCAAGAGCAGCAGCAATAAGTCCAGCAGCCTACGAGATAGTTAGTATTGGTATTAAACATTATTAACATACCAGGGAAACAAAGTTCACATACCTCTTCGGCCATCTCATTCTTGATGCGGATGCTCTTAGCCTTGAAAAAGTCCTCGAGAGATTTTTGCTCCTCACTGTTCATGTCAGAATATTCTCGGGGAAAAGAAAGGCATCGGGGTATTTACCGGTTGATGTTGCTAAATTGGTGCTCACCCAAGCCACCCTTCAGGCTAACAGTGATGTCGAAGGTTCGGCTGGCGGAAACAGCGCCTCCGACACGCGACATTGTGACAATAGCGATGTTCTCCATTTGAATGTAGGTCGCGGGCTTGGGAACGAACATAAGGCTCTTATCCAAGAAGTACAGAAGACCCTCGTTGGCCTTGATTGAACACTTGACGCCTTGGTGACCGTGGTGGCTATGGAAATGTTAGTAATGGGATATGGGGTGTTGCAAAGGGCAGTTACTGACCTGGAGAAATCCTTGGAAGGCATAATAACCTTCTTTCCAGAGAGGCCACGGAAGACTTTGGTGACAACTTGATGGATTGGCTCTTCGTAGTGCGGCTGCAACCTGTCCTTGTATTGACTATTCAAGATATCCCTAAAAGGTTGTTAGTGGGTGAAGTACACACAGGCGAAGGGAAACTGACTCTGTCATGTTCATCTCAAGGCTAATCTCTTCGTCCAGTTTCAGCTGCATAACCAGGAAAGGATAACGGGTCTGACCCTGTCGCAGAGGGGGATCAAGACCAAGCACAATAAGAGTGTGGGTATCGTCATTCTTGGGAAGGAGGAAGAATTTCTTAATGGCCGAATATTGAATCTTGTAGTCGTATGTCTTTCCGCGCAACCGGAAGGACGATTCGTACATGTCAATATCGAAGCGACCTCTGGGCGTAAGGTGAAGAACATCCAGGAAAGTGGCAAAGGTATCGCCGGCGACATCTCCAATCTCGGCCTTGTCCATAAGCGTTTCATAGAAGAGATTGGCAGCATTCTGCTCCTCGGCCTCTTCCTCGTTGTCTTCTTCCTCGCCCTCGGCGCCTTCTCCCTTCTCCTTCTTCACGGCTGTTCCAGGAATGTAGAATCGCATTTCGACCAGCTCATCGGGGCCTGCGGCAGCCTTGCGGCCTCGGTTCTTTGTGCTTCCGGGCTTTGTCACAGCATCGTTTCCATCGCCGGCGGGCAGAGAAAACTCAACGGCAACCTCGTTTCTTCCAGCCAGGTTCGTGTTTGAGATTTCGGAATAAGGGACCTCGAAGGCGGGTCGGTTTTGGACGTTAAAGGCTAACTCTGCTTTTGTGAATTCTGCCTTGCCCCAGTTCCATCCTCGCAAAGCGTGCTCGCGGGTCTCCACGTTAATGCCGTACCAAATCTTGAATGCTTTGCTCAGTCGCTCAAAGTCCTTTTGGGTTGTCAGTCTGTGGGTCAATGGTCGCAAGATGCTAGGTGGGGTGTACCTCTTGATCGAATCCATCCAGTTGGATTACTCCAGATGATCGCGACAAGATCTTCAGCTCAAAGCCTTTCGCAGCGCGACTCCAGTGGGCTGCGCCGATGTTGTTGCTGTCGAGCGTGAAAGTATCACCACCGCCGGAAGGACGCCAGCCCAGACCACTTTCAGCAAGCTTGCATTTTCCAGGCTGCTTTGAGAGGTCTAGGTAGATATTGTCGAAGCTCTCCCTGTAGGATGGTCAGTGCCAGGCATGAAACCCACTGTGAAAAAAAAATCTTACATGATGGAGCTTGTAGATGTGATATTGCGGCAGTTAAAGTGATAGGGTAGAGAAGGAAGAGTTTAGATTGGCGACACGATAAATGAGAAAGGTAGGCGAGGGATGAGAGCGAGCTGGGTTGAATGAGGCTTTAAGATTTCGGTTTCTGGAGTTCGCGTTACGGCGCGCCGTAGGGACGCCACTTCAGCCAAAAATCGTTTAGCGTTAATGCCTGAGGCGATCAAGAGCATGTTGAGCATCTATCTATTCTCTACTTTCTTTTCAGGATGTTATTCTGAAGGGACCATTTAAGTTTCAATTCCTCAACATTCGCCTTGAAAATTTTCATTGAAATTTATTAAGATTCATTTAAATATAGAATAGTTGAGCTGGTTATATATTTCGAAATGCATCGGTTATTGAAGAGAGAAAGCCAATCTTTCAAACACGATTATTATTGTAAATCATCACTCAACTGGCTATTATTACAACGGTAGTTGCTGGAGACTAAGTCATATTTAATAGCGACCCATGTCATTTTAACCGTTAAGTCCCTGGCCGGACAAGGTTGTGGTTGTGTATTTAGGTGTTGACTTGGTTGAAACAGAGAATACTACTAGTATATATATAATAGGAAATCTTCTAGAATTTAGAGGTGTCAGGTCTCATGAGACAAGTTCAATATGCCTCCCTTTTCTATCATATATAATATTCTTATTTAATACCTCCATCATACTAGTAATAAGCTCCATAGACACGCATAGTGCAAACTAGGTTGTAGATAGACGTATTACACTGCCTGGTATACGGACGGTATATGTTAATGCCAAACAACCAACAACGTATGCCCCAGAGGATTACGTGTGTAATAGGAAGACCGAGCCAGATCGTGGAGCCCAAATCTATATTTAAGCGAAACGAAACAACGCGGGGCTCTGGATCATTTCTGTGACAAAATCTCGGGATCCACTTGGTGATTTAGCTCAACGTTGTTGTACGATAGGATTCTAAGGATATAGTAATATAAATATCGATCTACACATGGACAGATACATAGTTATAGTTAGATGAGTACACCTGTACAATTATGGACAGACATTAAAATAATGATATCAATACTTGGGTATATCGGGATATGACCTCACAGGAGATAAGGGCAGTGCTAAATGTTTTGTACCTCATCGTCATTACCGGCAAATTAGTCGTACGACGTAGATCCTCTCATTTTGCCGAGTCCCCCTTGCTCTAGTACTTGCAGACAAGCCTAGTAGATATTATCAATTTAAGGATTTGTTTGACAAACAACAGAGCCCTCAATTGTAGATGCTTTGCTATTTCCACTGGTACATGCTACTATCCTTGTCAACAGCAAGACAATTCAATATCACACCCATGGTCCATAGGGTCTCCACTATTTAAACGGGAGGCTGGGAACAACCATTCTCATTGGTTGTCTGTGTGTCATGAAGTGCATTAGCGTGGTGGTCGCTGTATTTTTAATTTGGGGGAGTGTAATTTTAAGTATTGCCGTTTCAATTTCGAAAAACAATCAAACTGGGTCTTCCCCTGGGTTCCCTTCATCTTCATATCCAGTCATTCGTTGATACTAAAATGCAGTGAGGCTTCGGTCTCGAGCATGATCCATTCATTTACATTCCTTCGCTTTTAACTTCTTTTTTTTTCTATGCCACATTCTTTATACGTTCTTTTCTTCACGCGTTGCGGCCTGACGGCCTCCCTGAATTCCTTGGACAGCACAACCCTGTCTAGTCTTCCCACACTCGCTTCAGCTATTTCAACTGGTCAACTACACTTCCTTTGCCCGTCGTCGCTCCCACAACAATGAGGACCTCTTCATTGTTTGGGCCCGCGGCGGCCGGCTGGCCCTCGCTTCTCGCGTTTTTACCGACTCTTAACGCCCTGTCATTCGAGTCAGTCTCCATCCCGGAACTAGACCTGACCTCACTGGGACGGGTATCAATCACTGGCAATTTTGATGGCGTCTCTCTCTATCAATATAAGGAACAGATCGAATCAATTCCTGATGGCACTCAAGCCCTTCTGACCCCACTACCGAACGGCATTCTCACAAATCTTTCGTCCGCCAATGCGCAAATCATGGCAATGTGCCCCTTCACTCAAAAGGATGGAAACTTCGCGGGAATATTTGTCGGTGGTAACTTCACTAGCCTGGGCGGAGTCGATTCGCCTGGTGCTGCTCTCTTCAACCCGAATACCAGCAAAGTTATTGCCTTGCCAGGCCTTACCGGCTCGGTAGCGGCCGTGACTTGCGATCAGGAAACTAACCGCGTTTACGTTGGGGGAAAATTCACCCACGACAACACCACTAACGCCGTCGCATGGGCACCTGACGATGGCTGGACTGATCTCCCGTTCAAAGGCCTGAATGGTCCAGTCAGCTCGATTTTGAAGGCTGGAAATGGTCATATCATCTTTGGGGGATCATTTGACGCCTTGGGAAACAGCACCAGCTCCTCAAACGAAAGACAGATTCTCAACCTTCAAAATGCGACCATCACATCCGATGCAGACTCGTCTTTGGACGGCTACTCTGACCCTCGTAACATCATTTGCTCGACAACTGGGGAGGCTGCAAAGGGCAAGACTTATCTTCTACACGACTATGCGCCGGGATTTTGGAGAGCAGACCTTGGTTTTGACTTCTTCCCGACTAAAATCCGCCTTTACAACACTCATTTGGACGGACGCGGCACCAAAACCTTTTTACTTCGAGCGCTCCCCGACAACGGTATCATGAATTTGACTTACACCGACGAGTCAGGGAACAAGGCCAGCTGTGACTCATCCTGCCCGCTTTCTAGCAGCACGAGTGAAAAATACCGTGAATTCACCATGGTTAATCCTGTTGGTATGCAGGGACTCCAGGTTGAGGTTATTAGTTGGTACGGACAAGGAGCTGGCCTGAACGGCATTGAAGTCTTCCAAGATCAAATTCTAACATATGCTGTCGACCAATACAACGAACCGACCTGCGCAGGCATTGAATACCCCGCCAAGTCAACGCGCACAGGCTCTTGGACTGTCGAGTCTGGGTATGTGTCTGCAAAGGTGACCGACTCTGATGCCTCGACTACATCCGTCACCTTCGAGCCCGACCTGAAGAAATCCGGCAACTATACCATCAAGCTATATACTCCCGGCTGCACACAGGACAACTCTTGCAGCTCACGGGGCATTGTTAATGTCACAGCTACCCTTTCGAGTGGATCTGATTCCAACCAGCCCGGTCCATCATATTTCTACCAGACCAACCGCCACGACAAGTATGACACATTCTATACTGGATACGTTGACGCCAACAGTGACTCTTTCCGACCAAAGGTAACACTGCGTGCCAAGGACGGCCAAGGAGATATCACCATTGTGGCGTCCCGTATCCGATTTGAACTTCTGTCCAGCACTGGCGGTCTCAACGGACTGTACGATTATGACCCGACCTCCAAGACCGATACCTCGGATCTTACCAAGTCGGACATCAATAAGGCGGGGACTTCACTTGACCACGACGCAACAATCTCAATCATCAAGGAGCATGATGATGTGACTTATGTTGCGGGCAACTTCTCAGACAGCAAGATTCGCCACATCATGTCGATTAAGGATGGCAATATCACAGCAATGCCCGGCTCTGGATTGAACTCTCCAGTACTAGCAATGGCCACCCTTGACAATGTCCTGTATGTTGGGGGTCGCTTCACCGATACCTCAGACACAGGTTCAGAGGGCCTCAAGCACGTGGCAGCATACTCATACTCTTCCAAGGAGTGGTCGGCCCTGGGGGCAGGACTAAACGGTCCTGTCAATTCGATTTGGCCTGTTGAATTGAATGCATCAACTGCTATCAACGAAACCATCATTGCCGTGAGCGGCGACTTCGACCAGATCATCGCTTTTAACGGGAACCCCGCGGTATCTGTTCCTGGTTTCGCCATCTGGGTTCCTTCCCACAAAGACTGGCTCCAGAACCTTAATGTGACACAGATGCAGTTTGGTGGTCAACTCTCAAGTGTTGCTTCGCACAACAACACGCTTATTCTGGCAGGTAACCTTGCTACCAGTGGTATCATCGCTGGTGGTGCGGTGTCACTGCTAGACTCCACTGAGTTGCAACTCATTCCTCTGTCGATGAAGGTTAACCACCAAAAGTCCAGCACTGGTTTGATCACCGGTGCCTACGATACCAGTTCGAGCCGTAATCTCACTATATACGGTGGGCATTTCGCTGCCGCTGGCAGCAATGGATCAACCATAGAGAATATTGCCATCCTCAATGGTACCGATGAGAAGATCTCAGGTCTTCCTCAAGGCGTCAATAGTACCTCAACATTTGTTTCAATGCTTGTGTATAACGACACCCTATATGCGGGTGGAAACGTCACCGGAAGCATCGGTCGTACCACTCTGCAAGGTCTTGTCGTTTACAACCTGGACAAAAATGAGTTCTCACAGACACAGCCGGTTTTCACAGGCTCGAATGTCTCAGTCAATGCTATCGTCAATCGACCGGATTCGTCTAATATCTACTTTGGAGGAAACTTCGAAGGTGTTGGGCAGTTCCCATGTAATTCTGTCTGCTATGTAGATGCCACCACGGGTGAATGGGATCAACCTGGCTCGTCTCTAAGTGGCACCGTGATTGACCTCTATTGGGCTAGTGAGAAGAAGCTGATGGCTGTGGGCGACCTTCGTGTGGGTGGCAATAAGACCTCAATTGCTATCTACGACGCGAAGGGTGATAACTGGTCTGCTTTCTCTGGAGCATCCCCGTCGGATCTACCCGGAAATGTCACCACGTTTACTGCTTCTAGTGCAGATCTGTCAAAGTTCTGGCTTGGAGGTACTGCGACCAATGGGTCGGCCTTTTTCTTGAGCTACGACGGTTCCAAGTTCCTATCTCCCGGAAATCTTTTCTCTGAGGGCACGGTCATCCGTGGTTTAGAGCTTCTCCCTGTCCGCCATGACCATTCCGCAGCATCTCTGTTGAGTAAAGATCAGACGTTGCTGATCATGGGCTCGCTTGTGATCCCGGACTTCGGACATGCATCAGCGGCGCTCTACAATGGAACTGATATCACTCCATTTATCCTTTCCCAGCAAGCCGATGGCCAACCCGGCAGCATGTCGAAGTTCTTCTCCGAAAACAAAAACCCTTACACCACCAACAGTGAGTTTACCTGATCTTTCGTTTTTCACAGGCTTAATACTGACTTGTCATCCTAGCAAACCATCACTCCAATGGCATTGCAGTCTTGGTAGCTTTCTGTTGTGCTCTCGGCTGCGTCTTCCTCATCGTCCTAGCCGGTGTTATCCTGAACAAGGTCCAGCGCCGCCGCCAGGGCTACGCCGCTGCGCCTCAAACCTTCGGCACCGATCGACCATCCGACATGCAGCGTGTGCCGCCCGAGTATCTCTTCAACTCGCTGCACCAGCCTAATCCCGGCGCCCCAGCCCTTTAATGCCCCACTTCGCTCCAAAAACACTTAACCCCTCTGATTTGCTTCGCGGCCGGCGTTTTTTTTTTTTTGTTTTTATCAGAAGCAACGTTGCTATACCCAGCCGTCTTTAATGTCCTTTGTTCTATTCGCCTGTGTTTATTTTCGCGCCGGCCACATCGCGATTTATCTTAACCCTTTTCTTCTTCTTCCCCCTGGCTCCTGGCACATGTGGCCGATACAGTCTTTGAAAGCTCTATTGTGAATATCCCTCTGTGTTGATGTACCATACGCTTTTCAGCGATTTATTTCCTATTTAAGTGGATGGGTTGTTGCTAGGGAGGTTGGAGATATGTAGATAGCCACGGTTCGTTCGTGGGCACAATTAATACAATACCCTTTTGCTGATGTTGCTGATGGAAATATTCTCCAGAAATACGTACATGCTATGTTAGCAATATCTACTTATATATTAAAATATATTAAAAACTCGCACCAGCCTTTTCATTTAATAACGCGTCCACACCAGAGCACCTGACCTCAAGGAACACAGCCCCTGGTCTGACTCAGGTTATTTGTGTGGGGGCCCCAGGTCACCTGGTCTCTCCCCGCAAGTCGATCTCCAGGTTTTCGTTTCCTCAACCACGACCACTTTCTCTCTACCTCGGATGTTGTTACTGCATCGCATTCATGCCATTTCGGTATGCGATCACGAACCGGCTGGTAAGTTTATGCGCCCACCTGGTGTGGTACATTGCTAACACCGCCCAGCCTAACGTGTCGAACACGAAAGCTTAAATGTAGGGATCTGTTCGCTCGGCTATTTCATTGCCTGGTGACTAAATAATATATAGGTGATGAAGAAAAGCCCGAATGTTCACAGTGTCGCAAAGGTGGCCGAGAATGTCGCCCGAGCGAAGGAGTAGTTTTTCGTCATCAACAGAACGCGTCAATGAACCAGAACTCCCCTGATGGTCGCGGTAGTCTCAACGGGTTCTATTCGTATAAGAACACCTTTGACAAGGATAGCGTGTGGCTGGATGTCCCCAAACATGGTACGGCACCGCTGGGATATATGGTTTGGGTCTGGGATTTGTTGGACGGTAGCTCATCTCCTTTGCAGTAATCTTCGTCGATAACTCCGATCCATATGCCGACGATCTCGAAGCCTCACTGGTAGATCCGAGCAATGCTGCGCAAACAGACTCCTCAAATTACAGACGGGGCAGTGGAGGCTCTCGAACGAGCGATGCCGAGACACAGGGATTGGAAGCCTTGTCAGCGGTCGCAACGCACGATCGCTTCCATTATTCTTCCCTAGATCATTCGGTTTCTGATAGTACCTCCTATACATCTCCAAACCCACGGCGGAGTATCCCTATACCCCCAGTTTCGCCCTCCATGTCGCTGTCGTCCACCAGCAACAATACCAATATTAATTTCCTCCTCAATCCCTCGCATTCGATGTCCCCCTCCCTCGACCCAAGTATGCAACTCTCTGACCGGAACACTGCACTTCCATCAAGACCGGCAGTTTCACAGAGAAGCTTGAGTCATATGAGTCAAATGAGCCTCATGAATCACACCCCAGACGATAATTCAGAGACCGATTTCGAGACCGCTTTTCTTCTGCGACATTACTCGGAAGGACCAGGACTGTGGTATGTTTTCTCCCATCTGCTGATATAGACCCATGAGTAACGATGTTATTTGTAGGATGGATCTCTTTGACCTAGGGACGTATTTCGCTTCGTACGTCCCCGTGCGAGCAAGAACCAACCCACTCTTGAAATTCGCCGCCTGCGCATATTCCGCCAAACAGCTGGGCCGAGTCAAAGGTGTCAAGGGATCGGTGGGCGGGGTCTGCACCCAGCAATCTGCCATGGAAATGTGGCCTGATAAAGACTCTGACTTCGCATGGTATGGGGCCAAATATTATGAAAAGGCCATCCAGCTGTTAATGAAGGAGCTGCAACCTGATGCGGAGGGCCCACCTCCATTGAGCACCCCTGAGGCTTTCGGTCAATGGCAAGCTGCCGAGCTCTCTGTAGATTCGGATAACCCACGTAAGCGCCGCAGACGGGTTTCTGATAGTCGACCCTCACATGGAGTTCATTCCGACGAGGTGCTCGCGGCGACGGCCATTCTGTCTGTGTATGAGTTTCTCGATGCCGCAGGCCCTGCGTGGAATCGTCATTTGAGTGGCGTAAAATCGTTGCTTGATGTCGCTGAAGTTGGTATGATGCCTCTTGAGCAGCGGCCGTCTCCGGGAGAAAACTCGTATCAAACGCCGACGCCTAAAAAGCCGGGCCTTTCCAAGGCTCGAAGGGCGACGTTCTGGAATTTCGCCCGGCAAGATTACTTAGCTGCCTGTGAGTGTTTCCTCTCAATGAATGGCTTGTCCAATCCCCGCTGACAAAAAGAAGTCATCAACGAAGCCCATACAAGGCTGAACACGGACGACACAGTCCTCTGGACTGAAGCGGGTCTACTCATCGACAACGCAGGTTTCGTCCGCGCCAGCAACACAAACACAGCGGGATATCCGGAAGGCGAAGACGTAATGAAAGAAGACCTAATCAGCAACGGACTAGTTTGGATAATGTCCAAAATAGTCAATTTCATAAGCTCCAGTGACACCGTGCACATAACGGACCCCCGATCCGTGACAGGACCCCTAGGCGTGTCACAACAAGTCCTGCTGGAGCGGTGGTACAGGCTCGAAGCCGAGCTCGACGCATGGTACAACGGGCTCCCTGAGACATTCCAGCCCTGTGCACGAATGAACCCATCCCATCTCACACACCACCGCCCACCCAACGAAAACGAAGACATCTCCACCCTGCAGGAAATCTGGTACAGTCTGCCCATGTGCGCCTCCGCTATGCAGCATTACCACATGGCGCGCATCTTGCTGCTCATCAACAAGCCGCACGAGTCCACCGGCCGCCGGAGCACTATCACGCTCCGCCTTCAGTCGTACCGCTCCATCGAGTCCGAGATCGCATTCCACAGTCGCGAGATTGTGGGTATCGGTCTCTCCCGCCCGGAGGGAAGTGTTAGAATTAACTCGTTGCAACCACTCTTTGTTAGCGGGCAGTGTCTGACTGATCCGCGTGAGCGCCGTACTACCGTGCGCTTGCTGAGGAGTATCGAGTCCGATCTGGGCTGGGCGACTGAATACCGTGTGCAGCAGTTGCTGAAGGAGTGGGGGTGGGATGAGAGTTTGACCCGATCGCGATGTTCTTCTGGTTCTTGAGAGTGGAAGGTACCTTTTTGTTTTGTTTTGTTTTTTTTTTCTCACAGGATAAGGGGTTTTAGCCCAGGAACTAGGTATAGCGTCTAGAGTTGAGGGGTTGGTGCAGGCTCAGCAACCATCCTCGTTGTATAGAAGTTGGTCCCTTGGTTGGACCTGTATTGGACCCGATGAGGTCATTTTAGGGTTAGAGTGGACGGCATATTTGGAGAGTAATGTGTCGGCTTGTGTTGAGTTGTGATGCATTCGAGTCCTGCCAGAAGAATGGCGTGTCAAGTGACAAGCGACTGAGTATTCTCATCACTCATGCGGGGTGGCCCTCACATGGTGTGACAAAAGCCAGAGACAGAGACAGAGACATGAGTAATGATCATGATACCTCTGAACCTCTCTTATAGTAATCATAGTATAGTGCAAGTGTGCTTTGTACAATGTGCAATGTATGTAGTGTAGCAATACAGTGAGCAAATGGATTCTAAAGGAGAACAAGCCAGGAATATTAGCAAATTTAGGGTCGAGAACCTTTCCTCATTTGATTTTGCAGGTTTCGCTTGAGTTGCCTGTGAGTTCTGCGCATGACACTATCTTCTCCTTACTGGAGTGTTTCTTAGCTTCAACAATTTTAGTCAAAAAAGGAACCGGGGGCCAAAAGATAAAAAGCAGTAACATTCACTAACACACGAAATATCAACTTCTCTTCCTAATTGCTAACCTTCCTAATTGCTGACATTAACCACCGTTCTATCCCTAGAACAAAATATCCCTCAACATTGCAGGTTTTCCGTTAATCACAGTGTCACGGAATCCACTTGCCCCCCCCCACACTTATTTACCCATCTGGGGTTCCGGGGGGCAAGTTATCCGAATCATAATGGTCCAGATCTGAGATTATTCAAGGTCTACTCGGCTACGAGAAAATCTCGGGTCACTAGTATTAGTTATTCCATACATATTTCTCATTGGGTAGGATTCTGAGGATTATTTTTTTCCGGAATTGGGAATGGAGAATGGAAAGTTTGGCGGAGGTGCAGAGGGGGAGAGGGAAAGAGGGGTTTATAGCACTTGGATTGAAGAATTGGTACCGGGGGGAAGTGAAAGAAATTTAGTTTTAGATTTGGGTTGGAGGGGGCTTGTGCATTACTTTATTATTACTTTATTATCACTTTAACTAGGGGTTTGGGCTTGAGTTGGAGTTGGGAGCATCTATATTATTTAAGGATTTCAAGCGCCTTGGTAGCGAGCTGATCTCTAAAAACACGGAGTAAGCGCAAATTCAACGGAGTATTGACCTTCTCCGTTTGGGGTTACTTGGGTTGGGGATAGAACCTTGTGATGAAGTTGGGGCTGACTTATTTTTTTTTTTGATAGCAATTGCCTGGCCTGTCTATATTTTCGTAAAAAGAGGGTTGTTTCTATTGCACTAAGACTATTCTGGCGTGTAATTGCTTGTTTTTGTCTTTTCTTGTAGATTATAGAATTGGATACAAGTTAATGAGTTGAGGCAGATCCGATTGATAGCTTTAATCTTAGAGGGTGTATCTACATCCAAGATAAGGATTTTCTTAATTGGAAAGGATGGTAGAATCAAGACGACAGACAGAATGACTGGTGGGGTCCTGTGATTTGATGTGGACATTGGACCGGGCCGTTGTTGGGCGTTGTATATGACTCACAAGTGGATCTTCATCTTCATAGAAAAGAGGAAAAGGTCAAGATGTAGTCAGTGTTTGGCTGGGTTGAGAGTTGGCGGTAGATGTGATTGACGGGTACTTTATATTATTATCATGGACTATCCATAGATGTTGTAAGGAGTATGGAGTATATAGTAAATAGGTCAGCTGATCCTACCCATGAGATTTTATACGAGGATCAGGATCTGATTGATGTAGGCGTTGGCGTGGATGAGGATTCCAGGACTTTTAGATGCATTCAAATCATATTGTTGACCACTTCGCTGTGATAGATCGTCTAGCCGTAGATAGAGTACATACATTTATAATATATACCTCTGTTGGCTATCTGATTGGATTCATGAACGACGAATGCCTGTGGCGATCACAGTGAGAGATGGATCCGTCGTAATGATTGGGTGGATTAACGCGTGGGCTCTCGGGAAGGAACGCTATTATAGGTAACACTGGCCACTCTTGTCCCTCTGTGCGAGGACAGACAGAATTTGATCTCCAGGGGTAAAACTGCAATCGAATCAGATGCCACCATAGTGAAGAGTTGAAGAGGCGATTGCTCGGGCAGACCTATTGTCAGCTTGGACCTGTCTGTGTAATTTTTTTCGGGTATTTACAGGGGTCCATGGATCCATGGATCCATGGATCTATTAAATTTATCAATTGAATTCTATTAAATCTCATTTAACATTAAATCAACATTAACATTGTATTCTTTGTCTGAAAAATAGTAAAAAAGCACTAACCACGGAAATGGCAAAGTATGAAAGAGGCTGATAAATGGTATTAACTAATTATTATAATACTACTCCGTATACCAGTAATACACTAAAATATTACGATGAGATCTACTCTGTGCTCCGTACTCCATTCTCCATAGATGCTTAGCATTTAGAAGGTATGGAGTATACTGAGACTTTTGGATCGTCCAACATATTCCCTTTATGGCTTATGGGCCTTCTACATGCGCTCCTCGGTCAGTCTCAAAAGATTGTGTACTCCGTACTTCAGTACTCCGGAGTATTGTATTGTATAGTATAGTATTTTATCCCCGCTAGATGACACTGCCAAGACCGAATTGAGTTCTAGAGGACCGTGGGTAGGAGCTAGTGCCTCGTGTGTGTGCTGGTGGGGCAGAGAACGGGCCTTTGTCGGTCCCAATGGACGGGTAGTACGGAGTACCGAGAGTACCTGGGTACATCGTACAAAGGATAATGTATACCCCGATTTGCCCTTTGTCCTTCTCTCTCTCTCCCGGATATATATACTGTTCCTCTGCGGTACCGCGCTGGCGCGTTAGAAATTCGTGCAGGATATGCATATCTCGCCATCATGGTGCACGCCCTAACTGGACATTGCCCGCCTCCCTTCTTGCAGGAAACGCTATTCCCCACTGTCGGAGGATTTATTGATGGTCGCTATTGCAAGCAGGTCACCTTTGGCAATAGCACTTATTCCTGTTGCTTGCCATGTCCTCTCGCCGAGTTGAGATATGACACTGGTGAGTTAGGCAATTTCGATTTCTGGGCCTGTTCCAATGCCTAACGTGTATAGACTTGAGTGATAAAATCAGTGTCACGAGTTGGATCAGCGTCGCCATTCTCCCTCTTTGTATCTTCTTGCTGATTTCCTACGCCGTGCTACCTGTCAAATGGACTCACCGTCATTATATGAGTATCTGCTTTACGCTGGGAATTTGCTGCATGGAGGCAAGTGTGATGCTGGCGTGCGCTGCGAACCTTTATGGCTAACTCTGATCTAGCTCGCCTTTATCATCCCCCTCGGTGCCAAACCAGAACAATGCCACAATGCAATCACCCCCAATGACATGCGCTCCGATCTTTCCTGTGCCTTCTCCGGCTCTTTGTTGTTATTCGGGGGCTGGCTAGTGGTCATATGGAGTTTTATCCGCACATTGGCCTTCCACCTACAAGTATGCTGGGAAAGAGTCTTAGGGCTGAAGTTTATGTGGACAGCCTTTGTCTGCGGATTCGGAATCCCAGCAATCGGACTGACAATTATGCTGATACTGACTGGAGTGTCATTCCGGTTCGGCGAAATCTGCCATATCAACGTAACCAACGGACTATACGACTACTGGATCCCAGTGATGGTCTTCGCCGTCGCAGCTCTCATCCTCCAACTATCTACAATGGTCTACTGTACCCACGTCTACCTCCGCTCCCTCTTTGACAAATCCGCTTCAACATCGGGCAGTTCCGGCGCAAATCTTCCTTCCTACTCTGCTAGCATCGGCACTGTGACAGCCCGACAAGCATACCGGCGCGTACGCCGTATTCTTAAACTCCAATGGCGTGGCATCGCCCTCACATCAATCATTCTCGGCAACGTACTTTTCTTCTCAGTCGTGTTCATCAACCTCGATAGCGCCGTCGCGCCAACAGCAGAAAGCGTAAAAAAGGCAAGTCCCTGGCTAATGTGCCTTGCCGAAACCGGCGACAAGCATCTCTGCCGCGAGTACGCCGCAGCCGTCGGCCCCAACGAAGCAACCCTACTAGCAGTCGTGTTTCTGCTCTCGCTTGTCGGCTTCTGGAACTTTATCCTCTTCGCTCGTCCATCCATGTTCGCCGGCTGGTTGGATCTATTCCACCGCAAAGTGACTTACCGCAACGAGTTCGTTTCTGCGGATGCGAACATCCGCTTCGCTGACAACAAGGGCTTCGAAATGCTGACTACATCTGTCAAATCGCCTGATACCTTCATGCGCTCGCCAAGCCCTTCCCGAATAGGCGCTGGTCGCAACGCTTTCATGCGCTCACCAAGCCCTGCACAGATGGCTGGACACAGCCGCAGTCCGATCACCAGCACCAGCCCTAGCTTCGAGCGTGATGCTTATGTCGCTCGTGAGGCGCACTATGTGCGTCCCTCCTTGAGCTTTTCCGGGCCTAGGCCGCCTAGTGCACGCGAGTGGGATCATCAGTCTTCGTTTGCGCCGGCGTACGGGCGAGAACGAGTGTAATGTTACCGAACTTCGGTTTTATGTTTTTCCTTTTTTTAATGCCCTAAAAATATTTTGCTCCCCGTTTCTGAAACATGGGAGGTCCACACAAAAAGAAACATTCAAGATTCAATTGCTCCAGGGTTTTCTTGAGAAACGGTGTTACGGGACATGTCTCACTATTTCGCGTCGGTGATTTTTGCAATCCCCATGTTATGTATCAATGATGTATGATGTCTATTTCATGTTCGTACTTGATTCCGCTTGGTACTTGATCCCACTTGGTATACTACAATATGATAATATGATTCTTTTCTAATCCCATCGTATCTTCACATTTACTACTGAACATGTCTAGCACGGAGATATCCCCATTACAATCTACCATTCCACCCGTCTCAATCTCAATTTTAATCCCAACCACAGCAATTCAATCAGGTCCCCACATCGGTATGCCCGTGACTGAGTCTATGAATGCAGTGATATAATTCCATGACGAGAATTGCAGTTATAGACCTGACCGACCGTGTGCATGCATTACGACATACGGAAAAATACCACATTCGCGTTATTAAAAAAAACGGTCCCACAAAGCAGGCTCCTATGGCTTCTTCGTACTTGGTACTACGTAACAACACCTCCCGAGGTCTAATACCGGGGGCGGCACTAGTTCCACCCCTGCCTAGCGCACGTCGGGATTACTACGGGCTCCACTAACTTTCCGACATGCAGGAACGGCGGTTTTGCCACGTTGGGGCTAGTGTTTCGATATAGTTTCAGCCTGTAATGTCTTCTTGCTGGATGCATCGGGTGGAAACTCCTCGACTGTGCAGCTGCTTCCCCCCGATTGGTGATTATGTGAGATTCCAAGCTTGGAAGGTTGTACCTACACAAGGGCGTTCTTTAAATTGCGTGGCTGAGGGGGATTTTGGGGGGAGGTATTCTGTATAACTACATTGGCGACCCTGTACATGTATCCATAGGGTCTGGGGTCGGGAAGTTAATTAAATTGACTATATTGCACAGGGGGTTTGCAACGGCGAGGGATTGGAGTCGCTACGTAGGGGTAGACTACCATGACGTTGGTCTAGAATACCACATGGTATGTCATTAACTTGGTTTCTCAGATAAACATTGTTTTCATAGATTCTCCACCGTATAACGCTGTCCTACTGACCTCAGGAGTGAGGGGGGAAAAAGGCATTCATGGCTCACGAACCCCCGGCATCCTAACTTCAGTAAATCCATCCGGCGAACCATCGCGGGGTTGATCGACCGACGTAGAATGTTCCCCGGACTGACACTGGAAACCAACCAAGTTCGATATGGGGAGCCGAATGAGCATTGGCTCTAGCTAATCTATGATTCCTGGGATTGGTGACTGTTCATAGGCTAGGAGAACAACGACTGCGGCATTTACCGCACTTGGTGTGGGAGTAGCACGTGCTCTTAGTGGTGGATAGCTTCGTTCCCTGGATACGATTATACATGCATAATCTGGGACAGACAGAGTTCAGGATAGCCGTTGAAGATGTGGCCATAAGTGGAAAATGGCGGGGAAGATGGCCACGTTGGATTCCAAGGTTAGCGCTAGCATGCAGCTGGTCCGAGGTCTACCATGGAGTTTCAACTGTTGGGAAAACTTTATTTTGAGTTGTTTTATGGGGTGTGGGCTGATCTCCTTGCATCCTAATTCTGGGAAATTCTGGGGAATGTACTCCGTAGCTGAAAGAAACAGGGTGCGCAGGGTGGTATTGAACTAACTGCAAGACACGCGCAGATGGAAGCCGCTAACCCCTTTGTGGCTGTTCGAATATGAGTATCTCGAAGTACATGATACCTATGGGACTAGTAATACTATACCGCATGCCGCATGCCTGCTTTGTGTACATGTATGCAATCATCACCTCAATCCTAGTGCAGTCAAGATGCCACCATTTCATGTCATTCGGGAGGTTGGGTAAAAAACATTATGCACCATGCCCGAAAGTCAACACACCACAAATTCCCGTGCATTTGATTTCTCAAAGGGGAGATTGCAGGGTGAATGCATGGTTATGGTCATCATCGGCATGTTTTACTTGTCTCTACTGTAGCCCCAAATCCCCTTCCCATGAGCAATACTAGTACATGACGTGGAAAGACATGCGATCATGCTCTTGTAGAGAAACAAGCTGTGTATGATACCCCTGTTTCATCTAATGAGTAGAGGTGGGGTGGACAAAACCATCCTCTAGTGCCACTTTCGTATACCACTTTCATCCCTCTTTTCGGCAATGGCGCTTGATAGCTTGAGAGAGGTGTGGCGGACCAACCATCCTGGCGCCGGTTTCGCTCTTTTCGGCCATGGGTGTCGGTGTTCTTTTTGGGGACTGCTACATCAGGAGGAAAGAGAGATATTGTTTCTGTTCGGGTTTCCATGGTTTTTATCTGGTTTTGAGCTTGATAATTGTATATTTTTTTCTTCCTGCAATTATCTATGCATTTTAACATCTCCTTTCTAAGCTTTGCGAACCAATATCTTCTTACCCTTTCCTTCTCACCGTCGCTCATCCTATCATCCCACTCTAGATCTGGCATATAAGTAATAGGAGCGAGGAGTAAGTCTTAAAATCCATTGCCTCTTGAAAACCCCAAGGAGAGGACAATGTCAAACCCTTGTATGTTTCTCGTACTATAAACACATTCTTCACGTTCCAACAAAACAAGCAGTCCAAAAGCCATGAAATATCTAGTAAACATGATCCAAGCGAATGGAAAACATAATGCCTGCCCATCTACAAGCCACCAGCAGCACAAATCTTCTCAGCCTCAGCGACACGCTCCGTATACCGACTCGGGTAGGCCGAGCGCTGCACCTTCTGGCAAAGCTTGCCAACCTCCATAGTCTTCCAGCCACTAATATTCTTCATGCCCTTGAAGAACTGTGCCGCCGACTTCGCAGCATCCATATCAGCAGCAATGTCAGGATAGTAAACAGCGCGTTGCTGGAAGATTCCCACGCTGTCATAGTCCGAGCCCACAGCATCATGCGGATACTTGAGGGAAGCGGGGACCTTCTTGTTGGCGTAAACAAGCATATTAGACTTGAGTAGTGTGAGTAATGTTCTGAGTAGTTATACCGGAATGGAATGTGTATGCTAGGACTTACTTCAACAAGCCCAGTTGCAATTCCAGCAAGACAGCCCTGACGACCTAGATCTTCTTTCTTTGCTTCTCCGATAATGGCCTTTGCATGCTTGGACTGGGTGGATGTGAGACCGGGCAGGTTTCCACTGCTGCCCCCACTGCTGCCACCTCCGCTGCTGCCGTCGCATTTCTTGGTGACATAGCTGCTGCTGCCGGTTCTGATATAGTAGTCGGCAACATAGCAGCCGTCGGAGGTCTTGTCCCAGATTTCGTTGCCATTGATCGTGGTCCCGGCGGCCTGGCAGGTAATGGCAACGTCGGCTCCCTTCTTGTAGCTCTTGACTACGGAGTGAGAGGTTCCTGGACCAGAGCGACAGTTGACGATGTCGCCGGTGATGGGATAGGCATTGACAATTGGCGTGAAGGTGGCAAATGCGAGTGCCAGAATGGGAGTGAACATCATTTTGAATGGATTTTGGGAATTATACTTGAGATATATTGTGAAGTTGAAGCTGGTATTGCAAGATACAGATTGCTGAGTAGCCGATGTGGCGATGTTGTGAGCTTATGGATAGAAGAGTTTGAAGGAGAATCAGCGAGCATTTTATATCCCTGGGCTCCTCATTCCTCGATATTGTATACTACCCCAAACAACTATTTTGCTCATTCTTGCTTGCTTTGGACCCCACGAAGCTCGTATAGAAGTGGAATGTAGAGAGATCTTCGATTCGTATTCGTAGATTATTTCCTGGGAGGCTGTATTTAGTGCCGAGGTTGCATTGAGTAGAAGTAACAAATCTACTTTCAGAAATGCTATCTCGTATAATCTCCATAGGGAGTCCCCGTGTTATTTTAAATGTCCGGTGTTGCTAAGCTTAATCTGATCATCGGTTAAGCTTGGCACTCGTGTTCTTGAAGATTTGCCTGTCAGGGCACAACATGCACGCCTAAAAATAGTAGGGCTATCGGGATATTAGCGTCGATTGGTGTAGATCACCCGTATTCAGATTGCATACTTCGACTGATTCGATTATTATGTCCCTGGCAGACTATGTCGGAAAGGTAAAGTTTAGCAAAGGGGTCCATAGGGATAAATCTGGGTATTGGATATGCTGGATATACGGCGCTTCACATTTTGAACATTGTTTAGTACTAATTTCTGAGCATGGGAAGGCTTCAACAATAAAAGTGTATCTGCATTTGGCAACAAATCTTTGTAGGGCATGCTAGTGATGTGATAAAGTGCGGTTCTTATACGGAGTAGCTATACTGAATGGGGACCGCACTCAAGAAATAATGAAACTGGGATATGCTTCCTAACGGAGTAGTTATACTTCGGACGATTTAGTATTCCTTGGGGTCTGAAGATGGCATTGAAGGGATCCAGTCTTTAAGGAGTATTCCAAAATAAGGCTAAGCGTCGAAAACGCGTCTTCTTGCCCATCTTCTATATATAATGCGCGTCAGTTAATAAGATTTGGCAATTTTGCTTGTCCATGTCAAGAGAATTACGAGCACTTATACACAAACCTCTTGCTTTCCTAGTCTCAATTGGTACTATCGTGGATAAATGATCCAAGTTAAGTACGTGATTTCATCATTTCCTGTGTTGCATCTTTTAGTGGTGGGATCAATTCCCAAGGCTGTGAGATCTGAGTGTCGCTCTTCCTAAGTCTATACTGTCCATGGTTGGTTGGTTCTGAATATATATATTCTCGGAGGAGCCCACTCAAGCTTGAAAAACATATTTGAGTATGACCAAACTTGTTTAGGTTGACATATATGCAAGCAAAATGTGTGATCTGTCAAGACATTTCTGATACATGAACTATTGGAGAACCATGCAAGTGTATGCAAATGGCCGAACGTTAGTGCTGAAACTGGATCTCCTCAAGCGGGTCGGCCACACCGACTCGAGTCGAGGTTGACACACAAATAGATAAACAATTTCAAGTAGTAAACCAAAACCAGAAGTATAGAAGGACCTGAAATAGAAGTTAAGAAGCTCTATAGATGTATATATATGTATATAGATGTCTATAGATAAGAAATTGCATCATCCCGAATACCCGACGTCACCATGGCAGAAGGCGGAGAGAGTGTGGGAAAGCTCAGTGTGCGTCCACGGATGTGAACTTGGGTCTCCCCGCTCTCCCCAGCCACCTTCTTCTCTGTCGCTTTCCACATTTTCTGCTTTTGCCTTTCCTTCATCTCCAGTATTCAATTCCAGTCCTCTTCATTGTCAGTGGAAACAGATATGGCTCCTCCTCCTTCCGCAACCTTGCCTCTGGCTGAGAGACTCAAGGCTTTGGCGCAGACCCTACAGTGCGTTTCTCCAGTCCGATGTTGAAATGATGCTTCAATGCCTTGTTTATCAATACTAACGAGACGCTATGTTGCAGGTTTGCCTGGTTCGTTGGGTAGGTCAATCTGCGGAAGCGCACACCAACAAAGACATGAATTCACCTGAATTCAGGGTCACTAACCATTTCTAGACATGTGACACTTTTGCTCTCCGTCTTCCGCTACTCTCTGTCTTGCATCTTCTTCAACTACTACTCCTCCTCGGCACAAATTGCCTACCGTCTGACATTCATCTCGGCCGCTGTGACTTATGGAATCGTCGTGTACAAGGGCCACTTCGCCCGGGGTGTCCAGGGCAGCCCTCTGGCAATTGTGATGAAGCTCATCTCTGATGAGAATGTGCAATACCTTGGTGAGTAATCGGCGATGCGACAGTCCAAAATTCAAGCTTACACATATTCTAGGAATGGCTCTGGTCTGGCTGTACTCTCGCCAGCTTATCCTGGCTCTTCTGCCTTTCAGCGTCTACTCGGTCTTCCACGTCGCAACCTACAGCCGCATGTACTTGATCCCTACCCTGCAGCCCACTTCTCCGGCTGCCCCTGCCTCTCCCACCTCTCCCAGCGCCAAGGCCGCTGCGAAGCAGTCTCCCCTCGCCGAGACCATTGGACGGTTCATCAAGCAATACTATGATGCCAGCATGGGTGTTGTCGCTACCCTCGAAATCGCCCTACTGTTCCGCCTTGTTCTGTCCGCTATCACTTTCTCCAAGGGTAGCTGGGTGCTCCTGATTATCTACCTGTCTTTCTTCCGCGCCCGCTATGCGCAGAGCTCATTCGTCCAGCAGGCTGTCCGCCAGCTCACCGCCCGTGCTGACGCCACTATCTCCCACCAGAGCACCCCTCCTCAGGTTCGCCAGGGCTGGGAGACTTTCAAGGGTATTGTGCGCCAGGGTTACGAGGTAACCGATATTGGCCGCTACATCTCTAGCCCTACCGCTGCCAAGAAGCCGCAGTAAATGTCGCTATGGTGACGTGCCAGACACCTTGCTTTACAAGTTGGAGCTCATGACGTCAGGAAAGAACATGAGTTTTCGGGTTGCAAGATTGTGAACGAAGGTGGCTGGGGCAAGACATAATATTACAGCTTTATCTTTCCCATTGGCATGTTTCTGCCTGAGGGAAGAACATGGAGGATTGTCGGAGTATGGGACGCCCAAGTCCCGACTGTAGAAAAGAGGCGGACGCGGAGGGTTCCCGCCATGATGATGTTATACGCAACGACTTGTGTTTATTATTTCTAGAGAATCGCGATGCATAGTTTTTGTATTTGCTTTGCTCTTGTCAACATACCTTGTTTCAGATTCATTTCATTATTCAAATCTCGTAGAGATTCGCTAAATATAGTAACAAGTAACAGCCATCAGGGCCACGCGGGGTGACAATGTGTGTCTCTAGGAGTTTGCAACGGAGAAAGCTTTCGACGTCCTACTGGGTTGTTAATAAGACCTGGTACTGACCCGAAGACAAATGGAAATTCAACTATCTTGCAGCTTGTATGACAATTTCTGTCCCCTTCACGACTCTCTGCTCCGTGCCGATAACACCATTAAGCGCTTTGAGATAACTCCAGTCTTTGGCATCACCACCCAAGTCCCAGGCAAACGCTCTACCGAGCCTCTTTGGTACTTGAAGCGGCTCTTGTTCAACTCCGCTGATCATCCGAGTTCTCTCATCAAATGACATAGCGGTGACTGAAAATAAAGAAACCACAAGCCCCCCGAATAGGTAAGATTTAATGAGATAGGACAGCGCGTACTTCGTATGCACAGACTAGACATGAGCATGCAGAATATATATGTGCATGTGTAGCCCTGTGGAGGATATCAAGGACAACTAAGAAGCTCACTTGCGGATTTCGTAGGAACTAATCATCTAAAAATTGGGGAAAGCCTCTCTAGACCAAATCTGAATGGTTAATCTATGCCATAGGCCGTTTTTACAATCATATCTCTCAGGGGAGGCATTAAAATTACTCCAATGATGAAATCCCGTGATTCATGCCTGAGGCGGCGTATCGAGGCTTGGCGGCGAAAAGAAGCCGATCAGAATTTTGGCTGGTGGAACAATCATCTCGCAAGCAATAGTAATCAGTCCTTTCTCTCGATCTCTTGTCACTCTTTCCTTTTATCCTCACCTTCCAGGGGTGCTCCTCTCCCATTTGACCTCTCGGCACCCCCCTAATCCCCAGCCTGGTACTGACCAGCATCGACCGGGATTGCACTTTGGCATAATATTGTCATGAGCCTGACCTCGCGGGTGTTCGGCCTGTTCTCGACAGCAAGCTCGGACTCGACAGCACCGCCTGCGGGGGACTCGCATACATCGACATGGACACAGCCGACTCCGATGGGTGGAATCGATGTATCAACGCACAGTATTCGAAATGACGACCTCGCGCTGTTGGAGGAGGAGGAGCCTCGGCCGCCATACCTACATGTACAATTATCCCTAGCGGCACCACACCATTGCGCAAGCACTGACCTGATTTGAAACTATAGGCGATGTTAGCTGGTGGTACTGGAGGAACATGTGGCGACATGTTGATGCACTCGTTAGACACAGTCAAGACCCGGCAACAAGGCGATCCGACCTTTCCACCGAAATACACTTCGATGGGCCAGTCCTATGCAACAATTTACCGCCAAGAAGGATTCTGTCGCGGATTATATGGAGGAGTGACGCCGGCCCTGCTCGGCTCGTTTCCCGGCACCGTGATTTTCTTCGGCGTCTATGAATATACCAAGCGTTTGATGATCGACTCAGGGATCAACCCCAGCATCGCCTATTTATCCGGTGGTTTCTTTGCCGACCTAGCTGCGTCAGTTATCTATGTGCCATCCGAGGTGCTGAAAACGCGACTTCAGCTGCAAGGTCGACACAACAACCCGCACTTCAACTCGGGTTACAACTACCGCAACATGCGAGATGGGTTCCGCCAGATTGTCCGCCAGGAAGGATTTTCAGCATTATTCCACGGTTACAAGGCCACTATCTTCCGTGACCTCCCATTCTCGGCTCTCCAATTCGCATTCTACGAGAAAGAGCAATCTATGGCTAAACATTGGGTTGGAAAACGGGATATTGGATTGGGATTGGAGATCTTGACAGCCGCCACCGCCGGCGGTATGGCTGGAGTGATCACCTGTCCGATGGATGTGGTCAAAACACGCATCCAAACCCAGCAAAACCACCTAGAGCCCTCATCCGGTTCCTCGGGTACTAAACATTGTGTCGAACACGTACCGAAAGAAAGCCCCCGGCCGCACGCACCGGTATCATCACATTCCCACCCTTCCCGGGCACACTCGCGGCCAATCTCCACATCAGGGGCAAACACATCAATCCCACCACCCGGTACGCCTCGACTTGACACTTCCTCCGTGTTCACCGGATTGAAAATGATCTACCGAACGGAAGGTATTGCGGGGTGGTTCCGCGGCGTGGGCCCACGCGGCGTATGGACTAGCATCCAAAGCGGGACTATGCTGGTTATGTATCAGTACCTGCTCAAACAACTCGAGGCTTACGAGATTCTGGAAGAGTCTCTGTAAGTCCTTTCATCTAACTGCATGCATTTCAAGGTTGTTCTTTTTTACATCTTTTTTATCATTGGGAAATGGGGGCGTTGGATTCTTTGTCCCAATTTGGGATGTTATGACTTTTGAGTGCTTTGAGCACTTTGTATACTGTGTACCCTACTCTGTGATAGATTATTAGACTGGCTGCGGCCTTCCTGTACCATAACACTTTTTTCAACTCCATATTATACATATTTTGACATATTTTGACATATTTTGACATATTTTGACATATTTTGACATATTTTGACATATTTTTGGCATATGCTAGGGTTTCTATTTCGTTTGGGTGTGATTTAATTTGCTAGTATTCAAGCAAAAAGAGCAAACTATATTATAGATATCAAAAAGAAACACAGAATATTTCCATTATCCAACCTTAGATATATATCCTTAAAAGACCTAAAAAAAAGAAGAAAATGCTCGTCAAAGGAAACAGAATGACTGTGAACAAAGGGACCTGACGCGCTAAACCGTGTTTTGTTTTGGCGATCTGCGGATGTAAACAATTACCGGCCACTCCCCTCCCTTGCATCTTCTTCCCCCCCCCCAGTATTTACTTTCTTATTTGACATTGGTCCAATTTCTCACATTGATATCGGATACATCATGTCTCTTCCTTATCTCAAGTCGCTGAAAAAGCCCGAGTTGGCCGAGCTGGCTGATCAGACGGACCTGCCACAGTAAGTACGAATGCGATTGTCGCATAGACTGAGCTAATCGAATATATAGCTACGATGACTATAACAAGAATGATCTTGTGGTAGTGCTAGACAGACACCTCCGCGAGAACCGCTCTATCTTCTCCGGACTCAAGACCCTATCTGAATACTACTCGCGCCTAGCCTCTCCACCCCGCAGAGGATCGCCCGTGAAGCGCGAAACCGCACGAACCCCAGCGCGAACTCCAGCACGCCGTTCTACGAAGAAGGAAGTGAAGGAAGAGGAAATTAGGTAAGGGTGCACCTAATGCGTAATTCCATCTATCGCTATTGCGCACATACTAATTCACGCAGTAGCGAGGATGTGGAAGAAGCTGTGCCCAGCCCAACTGTAGTCAGCCCAACTCCAGCTGCGACGCGCACGAGCTCACGTCAGTCTGCACGCCAAACACCCCGCCAGTCACCCCGCCAACCAGCAGTTCTCGCAACACTTGTGGACTCAGAGCTCTCACTGCCGGCGTCTCCGGCTGCCATCACTGATGCTATCGATGCGCAGAGGCTCAAGCTGTGTGAGAGCATTGAAGATGCGTGGACTGCGTCAGGCTTGGTGGATCAGGCGCATTCTCTGCGAGCAACGCTGAGCAGCGTGAAGGCAGTTGAGATTCTTGTGCTGCTGTTTGAGAGTGGCAGTCTCGCGAAAGAATTGATCCCGATACGCTACCTCACTACTATACCGCCTGTGCAAGTAGCGCAGATTCCTGCGATTCCAATCCGTGCTCCTGATATTTATGTGCTGTTGCAAGGAGCGTTCTGGGTGCCGTTTTCGCTGTGGATCCTCACTTGTCTACTTCTGCCTTTGATTTCTGCCTACTTTATCAACTTGAGTTGGAAGGCTTCTAGCAGTGTGCGCCGCACTCGGTCCGCCTCTAATCTCGCCCAGTTTGATCCGTTGACTTTCAACATCGTCAAGGCGTTGCTCGTGCATATTGTGTTTGGAAAGAATTTCAACCTTTTTGGTGCTTATAGCCGGCATGCTATTAGGACGGTTGTTGGCTCCATCCCTGGTGGAGATGTCAGTCTCTTGACTGGATCCGCTATCGGTGGTATCAGTGCTCTGTACGAGGCTATTCTGCACCGCTCGTAAGAGGCTGGAGGTGAATCTTGTTAGGCTGTACAGATCTGGTGAGGAATGGTTATTCAGTGGTTTTGGGTGATTGTTATTCCATTGTCTCCATGGTTATTTTTTTGTTTACTTATGGGGTTCAAGTTTTAGTCACTGGTATGTGGACTATGCGATATGCGATATTGGGTTTCTTTTACTGCCTTCTCTTTCCCATGTCTTTCTTGGTCTCTCGTTCTAGCCAGAGAAGGCGCCTTGGGGTTCTTATTCTGGTTCTTATTCTGATCATCTTTTGAGAGGTTTTTCTCCCCTGTTTTCTTTTCTAATGACTGATTCATTATCATTATTTTCCAGTCTGCAACTGGGGTATCACAGTGTAGTAGTATATGTATAGTCAGGTTCACCCACGCTGTGGATAACTTTCTAACGTTGGATTAGAGGGGGGAAGGTCGCTAAGCTCCAGAGACAACCGACGATGAATTAAGGGTTCTGAACCGGCGCTTGGACTCAAGCAGCTCATGAAGAGCCCCAGAGGTCAAGACAGACGCCCACGGGAATGTTCTTATATCGAGCAAACCGCGCACCGGGCCACGCGGCGGTTGGTGAAAGCCAATTTAACATATATGTTGCTATGGGTGCGGGCCGAGTCGCAAATTTGGGACAGCGATATGCGACTCTGATAGCCTAAGCTCGTGAGACGTGAAAGGACCCGGACAAACTGTCGTGGTACCTAATGTCACACTTCAATCTTATGATCATCTCTTCAGCCTCTCCGCCAACTCCACGGTGAACAAAACCGGCACAGAGGTCTCAACCTCCACCTTATCGGCGCGGATATGGTTGCTCGTAGATACCTGCCCTCCAATCTCGGTATGCCAATTCTCCACATCCCATTCAAAGCCATGGGTTGTAATCTTGGCAGGTCCCGAGAGGGGGATGATGCCGATATTTTCTTCAAAGAAGTATTCTGGTTCTGGTTCTTGTTCTTGTTCTTGCTCCTGCGCTTGCTCACGCTTCCGTTTTCTCGGTGACTTGCTTACATCAGACTTCGACGCCGTCGTGATGTCGGCTCGTCTTGTTGCGGGTGTGTGGATTGTATTCTTCCCCTTTTCGAGAACGAAGGTGATGCTTTCCTCGGAGACGAGGTAGAGGTTACCACCTGCAGCTGGCTTGGAATCAGAGTTTGAGGTTTTGATTTCATCTTCACGGATTGAGCGCTGTGTCTGCGTCATCATGTACAAATGGTGCACTTGAGAAAAGGCTTGATCCACGCGGCCGCCCAAACCGCCGAGGATCACGATTTCCAGAGGTGATTGATTAGATGGGGAGCATGATGTGCTTTCATTTGCGCCATTGGTGTCTGATTTGGTAGTGTTTGCTCCTTTTCGGGCAGAAGCTATGATCTCTGTAGCATGTGAATTGAGATATCTCAGACACTTTGTGAAGTCTGTTGAGTACTGATCTGGATCTTGGAGGATGGACACTCCAAGTTTCTCATAATATTCTCGCACTGCAGGGCGGATAGAGTCGAGGTCGCCGAGAATGGTATCAGGAAGCTATATCTCTGGTCAGCTTGATCTTTGTTGTGCGGTAGAGTCAGGCCTGAAGTTGTAGTTTAGATGGAGTGTGCAAATAGTACGGCCATATATATCGCTTACTTTTTTTTCATTATCCTCCGGCATATCAAAAAGCCGATTGGCACCTCCGTCGGCGCAAATAATATAGGATGCTGCATCGGCATTAGTGTTTCTTATTTAAGACATCGTGCTTATATATAACTCATATAGAAACTCACCATATCTGCTCAACACTGCAAAAGCTTTCTCATTGATTGGCTGGTTGAGGATGAGAAGAGCGTAAGGCGAAGGACTCCCCTCAGGACGGAAGAATCGGCTGGGATCCCACTCCATTGTAAGAGATCAATATAAACCAAACGGAACCAGTCCAAAAGATGTAAACAAACCAAGAGAAATCCAAGCTGAAAGGGTTGCGTGGTGACGATATGATTATCTCGACTCAAGCTGCAACGTGACTGGCTGACGCGGGCAGAACAACCTCAGGCCAAAATCCACATCGCTTTCCAACTTCTCCATCCCGCGGTGCCTCGACTCCCCTCCTCTCAATCCCTTCTTGGAGGAATTCCCGGTCAATTCGATTGATTCCCACTCTTCTCACACATAATGTTCCGTCCCGCCGCTCGAGCGCTCGCCCGCGCGCCCGCTGTCACAGCGCGTACACCAGCGAACAGGCGATTGATAAGCACTGGTCCGACCAAGTCGAGAAGCTGGAAGAACACCTTCTTGCGATTGGGCTTGGCTGGTGGTGCTATCTACTACTACAACACGAGCAGTGTTTTCTCCGAGGAGCCGAAGTGTACGTCTTGCCGGTTAGAGTTGGGGTTGTTCTTGTTCCTCGATTCCGAGGTTGCAAGCCGCAACAACCCCGTCACCGTTAAGGATAATGAGTTCTGGAATCATAAATCGCTAACTCTGCTTCCATTTGGCTTTAGTCTCTATCCTTTCTTCGATCCGCAAACAAAATGGTGATGATGCCAACCCCCAGACCCTCGACTCCATTACTCCTAAGATTCGGCAAGAACGAGCTGCCGCGCAGTCCCAGAAGGCCGAGTCTGCTGCTTTGGAAGGTGGACTGAACGCGCAGGAGCTCCAGGAGGAGGCCAGCCAGGAGGCTGCGTTCAACCCGGAGACCGGCGAGATCAACTGGGACTGCCCGTGTCTTGGAGGCATGGCCCACGGGCCTTGCGGAGAGGACTTCAAGGCTGCATTCAGCTGCTTCGTCTACTCCGAGGAGGAGCCAAAGGGCATCGACTGTGTTGACAAATTCAAGTATGTATTACTGTTAATTTTGGGGGTGATATTTCTATGCTAACAGTTTTTGCAGGGCAATGCAAGATTGCTTCCGGCAACACCCTGAAGTTTACGGCGCCGAGCTGGAAGATGATGATGAGCCCCAACCCCAGTCCGATGCTCCCGCCCCTTCTGATGCTCCCGCTACCTCCGAAGTTCCCCCCACTGCTGCCGAGGTGGATGCGTCCTCGCACCCCACTGAGAAGCAAACCCGCGCCAAGGACGTCCACGCCCAGTTGAAGGCTGACACCGCCGCAGCAGGCGAGAACCCTGAGGGCGACTCCCTCGTTCCCAAGGCCGCGCATGACGCCGAGGAGAAGAACCAGGCCAGCAAGGCTTAGAGCTGACCTCCCGAATCCCTGCATCCTGTTTGACGCCACCCTCCCCTAGAGACAAGCTTACTATTTGATCTCTTTTCTGTAATGCACATCGGGATTGGGATTGGAGTTGTGTATTATATAGACCTTCCTGCTATCTCTCCATCTCCCCGTTTTGCCTTCGATGCATTTTCCCCTCCGTGATCTTTCAGCATATCCATTCCCCCGGTCTTCCCTCTGTGTTCTTCCTGATCCTTCCTCTCTGTCAATGTGTAACTTATTATACCGATATGCTTCACACTCTTGTCCCTTGGACAAATAAAAGAAAGAGGGGAAATCGAATAGACTTGCATCATAACTGCTATCCAGTATAGAGCTTATACATAACGGACCAGATAGGAGAGCATATTTCCTATTTGAACAATATCTTCTGGTCCATTCCCCATGGAAACCCTTGCCAAATTATAGATATCAGTTTCTGCACAACGGCCGGGTTTTCACGCGACACGAACCATACGGTAAAACCCAGTCTACCACTTGCTTCAACGGTTCAAATGTGATCGTTTCCACAAAACCGAATCGGAGTTCCTATAGTAGCGGTCTCAACCACGCGATGAAGCTGGATATCACTTGCAAGGTTAGGCAACAAGTGCTCCGCGGTCGTCTCTACAGGCACACGTTTCTCTGATGCCACTCGCCTTTAGACAACTCGGTGGTTATAATTATGGACACTACAGTATTATCTGGCAGTTTCAATTCAACGATAAATGCTTTAGTCAATCTTCTCACACATGAGTGATCTTTCCTAATTTGCAGGAGAAAGAGGCTCTGAAGGCCGTCAAGTTGAGCAGACTTTATTGGCTAAATATAGAACCCCTAAACAAGCTCTGTATTGCCCACGGAGCTGAGTTCAACTCGTACGGGGATCGACATGAAGATGATTGTCTTCCGGGCACACAAGAATTGATCTTCTCAAAACCACAAAACAATGGATTCTGTCACAAGTCGACAATCTCCCGCTCAGTCGCAGATTCCTTTCGCCAAAAGGAGCTAGTACTTGCCTGCTTCTTCTTCAAAAGAGGGGAGATAGAGGAGATGCTAAGAAGTTTTTCTAAACAGTCACCCAGTAACTGATTTGGTACCTAGCATCCGCGAGGCAATCTATAGTGACCCTGATATTGCCACAAAGTCGTTGAGTGAGCAGTTTGGGGCATTGCAAAAACCCAGACTTCCAATCTCGGTGCTGGTCATTGTGATGAACGCTTTAGACGAAAGTGAAAACCGACAATGATATTCGAGTCATACTACAATTACTACCACAAGTGCAAAAGATCACCGTTGTCCAATTTCGAATCTTCCTAACAAGCCGACCTGAATTACTGGTTCACCTAGGCTTTTTAAAAATTCCAAAACATGAATATCGAGATCTCCCTCTCCATGAGATCCCCGAGGCAGTGACAGCAGATGACATACCGTTGTTCCCGAAAGACCTATTGAAAAGGATTGCACCTGAGTTTCGGCCTCACTTTTGGGCTACCAACGGTGGAATACTTGCCCTTGGATATGCCCCGGAGCTCCTTCCCTTCCTCGGATTTTGCATGTAGTAAACATTACTAGTAACCAACATTAACCCTTCACAACTGAATTTAAAATACGGCTTAACAAGGGTTCTATTTTGTAGAAGTACCAGATATTTACTGTCTTGCCGATGGACTTGTCTACAACCATTGCCGCCTATTGCGGAAATTCTTGCCTAGCCCTATATTGGTGCAATCTTCGAATAACACTAACCCCATTCCATAACTCTTCGTCTCCTTCGTTGCTCTTCTCTGGCATTCCTACCTGCTCCAATGCAAACGATGCCGCGACAGATCCATAGCAGGCCGCTTCAAGGATGTTACCTTTGCTTTGGAGATATCCAATAGCGTATCCTCCCAAAAATGCGTTTCCAGCTCCAGTCGGATCAACCACTTTGGCTGCCTGCTCTCCTTCCATGTCTGCTTTGTAAAATGGAGATAGCCACTGAGAAGTGATGTTACGCGATTGAATGAAGCAGCCATTTTCACCAGCTCGAATAACCACCGCTCCTTTTCCTTCTGGTCCGACTCCGCTAGCTAGGAACTTGGAGCCCAGCCTTTCAATCTCAGGTCTATTGGATGCAACCGGAGATTTTTCAAACAATGCCGCCAGCTCTAAGTGATTTGGAGTGAAGACGTCAACTAGAGCTGCGGTTTCTAGATAGGCTTCGAGGTTCTCCGGTTTGCATGAAAGAGGAGCCGGTTCCCATATAATTAAAGGACGATCAAGTATACCCTCCTGCTCTCGAAGAGCGAGAATATTTAGAACGCGGTGTTTCATATCGTGGGGACTGGCGAGATAGTGATACACCTTTGAAGTTAGCAAGACGGTGTCCTGCAACTTGCTTTCTTGAACTGCAAGAACCGGGGTGGTGTACTTGAAACTTTTGGCTAGAAAACAAGTTAGCTCATTCCGTTATGTTTCTTATGTTTCATGTGCTAGTTTGGCGAGCATGGATTAAGAGTTCCTTTTTCATTAAAAGTGGAAACAAACAGGGATCGAAGGGTAAATGGAAAGGGATTCCCGCACGTCCGAATGTAGTATCTTGATACTGTAGTAAGCCTCGAGTCGAGGGCCTGTCTGATTCTTTCTCTATAACCAGATTTGTATCCCAGCTACGCAGGTGCTCTGCAATGGTGTCTGGGAAGTCATTTCCAACATGGATCGGCCAAGCCAAGGAGCGGCTGAGGGGTGAGGGTAGAAACAACCGAGCACCAAGAGTCGCTGGAAGAAGCATGTTAGTTAGAAATCTGATTGCCTGACATGTAAAACTCACCATAAGCCCCGGAGCCTCCTAGTACATTGGTTAAAGGTTTCCGGTGGGGAAAACGAATCTCGTCAAGCACCACCAAGCCAAAACTTGCGAAAGAAATACTATCCATAGGAGAAGGTCCAACCCACTTTGTCCAAGACAAGATAGTAAAAGTCTGTTCGGTTTCTGGGGTCAAAATAAATAGGGGTTCTAGTTGGTAGAACGGATAGAACGAATGGGACAGGAACGGGGCGAACTTTGTGTTCAGTCCGGTGGGGACTTGGGCAAGCTTTGGAGTTACATAATGCTAAGTAAATAACTAAGTAAATATGGCCCTGGGAAGGATAGTAAATAGTGTCTAATAAGTTTCCAAAATAGCCTATAGCTAGTTTAAATGCAAGGTATATTTTTAAAGGCAACCTGGGAATTTCCCAATCTGTGGTATGTCGTGGAGAGGCCTGGCAATAGTTGGAAAGGGCATGCTAGAACAAGGTGTATAAAGTGTATAAATTTGTAATTTTGTGACCATTAGTTGCGGATCCATTTGATACACAAGGGACAGTCATTTTAAATATTCTTGCCGTGCTTCTGACACCTTTTAGGGGGAGTAAATGGTAAAATTAGAGCCGAAATATGCACTCTCTCCAACATCTGGCTATATAAGGGGGCGGGAGGGGGGGGAGGGCAGCGACCCATCTTAAGCGGGTGCGATGGTGGATGGAGCATGGGTTCCACTCCGGAGCAAAAGTCCTGATGGTATCCCATGTCTAGATAATAATGAGACAAACTGCCGCAGAGACTAATACTGTAAGAGGTTATTGATATGTTTATCGTGTTCGTTTATTTCGTCCTGGTTAGAGGAGCAAAGAAAAGGAGCCAATCCGACTAAATCACTTATTGCTCGATGCTCGGGGAAGATCCGGCCATGTCTAGTAATTAGTACGTGTGGGTCTACAGGTTCCATGATATAGGACGAAAACTTGTATAGTGTGCTGGGATAAACACGCTAAAACTGCGCGCGGTTACATCGGTGATGAATGAGAGCTTCATAGGATCGTGATGCATGTGACTAATGCATTGTGCTTCCTAGTGTTGGCAACAGTAGGCCAATACCATATTGCATTTATATTCACAGCGCTAAGGAAGAAAAGAGGATTTGTTCTCGCATACAATATAATCTGGGAATGATCTCTGAACGGGATCCCCTTGTTTTTATTTCTCTTTTCACCCCTCAACAGTTCCTCGGCTCCTTTGGATTTTATACAGATTCTCGGCACTGAAGTTTTAAACGGTGATTTAGATCTTGGGATAGACCTATTGCCCGGTATGGCCGGTTCGAGCACTAATGCCCCCCAAACGGGCAACAAAGGCCCAGAAATAATGGCGGTAATGTGGTCAATGACAAGTCTTGCCACGTTCTTTGTTATAGCTCGTTTGTGTGTTCGACAACGAATGTTACGAAACTTTGGGTTGGATGACTGGTTGATCGGAGCATCTATGGTGATTATCTCATCTGTTTCGCATATCGTATACTTCTGGGCCGGCGTTTCTGACCTCTGCAACGGCTTCAGATCTTTGGTTTAATATTCGTTGCAACTGCGACAGTCTCAGTAACTTATGGATATGGACAACACAAGATCACTCTCGAACCTAGATCCGCTGAGCTCGCCCTCATGTGGAATATGATCTCGTTCATTTTCGGAATTATATCCTTCGCAATACCAAAGCTCGCGGTTGCCACACTGCTCCATCGAATATTGAACCCAACCTTTATCCAACGAATTATATTGTGGGGTCTCGTCAGCTTGGTTGCTGTCATTGCCCTTATCAACATTCTGATCTATGTTACCATGTGCAACCCACCACAGGCGCTTTGGAAGACCTCGATGGTGTTGAGCGGGGAGGCGACATGTAGGGATGTTTGGATTCTTATAAACTATGCTACGTTTAATGGAGGTGAGCGGTGTTTGATGGACCTCGTGATTCTCATGACAGTGACTGATTACTGCTATGCATGAACAGCTTTCTCCGCATTCGTCGACCTTTTCCTCGCAATTTACCCCGGGGTCGTTCTATTTAAACTTCAAATGTCATTGCGTAAAAAGATTGCACTGACGGCTGCACTTGGTTTCGGTGCAATGTATGGAAATCTGGCGGTTAATCCTTTCGAGTGCCCCAAAGCTAATAAGTACGGTCCCAGTGCGGCTGCAACTGCAATGGTCAAATGCGCTCAGATCAAGGGTCTGGCTGACCAGGCAGATCTAACTTGTTAGTTCTCCTTTCTGGATTTGATCATGACCTGCCTCCAAATACTAATGCTGCTCCATGAATTAGTTAGCACGGTACCTCTTGTGGTTTGGACAAAGTAGGAAATTATAATCCAGACCATGTTGCTATGAGACTAACAATCCCCCAGTGTCGAAGCCAATGTCGTTGTCATTGCCGCCTGCATACCGACATTGCAACCAATGCTCGAATTTATTCTGAGAAGACTGAAGCTTGATTCGACGTCCAATGGTCACTCCAAGCCATCATCTTATGCACAGCACAAGGTATACGATAATCAGCCTACTTCCCGGGCTCACATTTCATCGGAAGGGAGAACAACTGTATGGTCCAAAAAGGAGGGCCAGGAAGGCATCCTGAATGACCTGGAGCAATACCAAATACGGTGCACAGATGAGGTTTGTGTTGAATATGAGATTCAGCCACCGAAATAGATACCTCATTACTGACTACCAAAATGCACGATATACTCAAAGTAAACTTAGCAAGAAGTTAGATTATGAAAAAGATGGCTGGTTTGGATGTCAACTTTATATGGACCTTTCTCTAGCTATTTCCCACATTTAACATTAACACAACCTTGGAACATCACTAAGCATGTTTCTCATGAGCATAAAAATAAGCAGATAACTGCACTAGAAGTCTACCGCACCTCCTGACAAAACTAACCCTGGATGCTAATATTCAAAGCATTCAGTCAATACGGGAATGCAGCAAGTGCTAAATTGGTAACTAGCTAAGAAGTGATTTTAATTATCCCTAAAAGCTTCAATACGTGCGAGGGGGTATACTTCAAGGAACTTAAGTTTATCGATCTAGTTAATCCCGGTCCGTATTTTTATTTTAACTATCTGACTATATGAGCGTTTTAATCCTGTAAAATGGCTGATATAAACAGGTTATAAAAAGATAGGATAAAAAAATGTCATTGTTCTTCTTTCTATCGAGCATCAAACGGCCACATCTTTTCAGCCTTTGCTACTGTCATGTCTTCGCCACTAGACTCGGCGTCTTTGGCAGTCTGTATCCATTCGTCGTACGCTGCACGATGAGCAACCCTTACAGAGTCCCACGCATCACTCGGGATCCATCCATCGGAGTTTGTATCAAGGTTTTCTCTTAGCCATGACTTAAGTGCTTGGATGGCCTCGAAATCTTCATAATCTTGAGTATGCTGCTTCAATTCCGCTTCCGTAGGAGAATATGGACACGAGCCCTTTAGCCCTAGTTCTTTCCAGCCAGCTGAAAGTTCAATCAATTCCTGGCGGACAGCGGTAGCGGAGTCTCTCCATGTTGTATGGCTGTAGTGAAAGAGTCGGAAAAGAGTCGGGTCAAGTAATCTTACGGGACGGAGCTTAGGAGTAATGCCTGTCATAACCACATCGTATGTCTGGTGGCAGACAGATGTATCTTTCAATTCTCTTTGTCTTCGCTTAGAAAGTTCCGGGTCATCTTGATCGTTCTCGGAGGAATCTTCGTCGGAAATGGTCGGGGGTGTAGCGAAATCGGGTGTCTCATTTGCGTAGATAAATGCAGGCTCGATGCTTGTGGTTTGCCAATCTATCAGCCCAGTAATGACAGTTGGTTCGTTGGCTGAGACGTAGATATTCCTCTTGTGAAAGTCTGGGTGAAGAAGAGCGGGAATAGCAGCTTCCTGAATGCGTTTATCTTCGATTAAATTTTGCATCACTTCTCGACTGATTTTCAACAGACGGATATGATCTTGAATTGATCCTTGATGGGGTAGAGTCGCGCGACTGCTGGTGGCTGCTTTAGGTAAACGAGAGAAACCGGTATCTATTAAGCCTCGACAATAACTAGCGAGGTCTCTCCAAGGTCCGCAATTGGGACTTGGGCCATTGTAGAGTTCATTTTCTCCTGGATTTCGGTTCCAGAAAACCGAACTGCAATGTGGCCCTATACAGAAGCCCTCTTCGAAGGGAATTTTAGAGTCGGAGTCTAGAGGTGCATCTGCAAAGTATAGACTCCCATAGGCCGGGAAGTCTAAGGAGGCCATTTTTTTCATTGTCAATGAAAGCGCTTTAGTGCATAGCATATGTTGTTCCGGGTTCATTGTGGGCCACACTTGGTGTAGCTGAACACCCGTCACATGCTCCTGGATGATATATTCGGTTCCAGTTGGATTGGAAGGATCATCGTTCCAGTCGAGAATTTTAGGTATTGGAAGCGAGAGCTTGGACTGTACTATGTGAGACACAACTCAGTGAGCATGCCAGCCATATTCCCGACGACACGTTGACATGGATTAGCCTTACAATAAGTCATCGTTGCAACTTCAGAGTTCGTTGTTAGCCTCGGAGGGCCAGCAATAGAAGTGGGTATTCTTGCCGCAATACAAGGTCCATTGTCCATGGTTAAAAGAAAGACTCGGTTGAATCCACCTTCTCGCTTTTCGTACTTGATAACCCTGTTGGCTCCTGGACATGCACAAACGGCTCGCTCACACAATGCTGAGAAGTTAAACATGATGTAGCGAGAGTTTCGCTCGAGTTCGTCCCGATTGAGCCATCTTCCACCAGTGTACGAATGCGGATCATCATCTGCAAATGCGAAGTCAGTGACAATGATTCATTGAACAGTCGGAGTCAGTTGAAGTTGCTACTTACAAAGTGTCAGCTCAGGTAAATCTGTTCCTGGAGATAAGTTGTTGGGCCGGGGATGCTGCGAAGGCGCGCTGTTTTTGTTTCTCATGTCGGATAATGTTCGAGAAGCCCAACTGAAACGGCAATGTTGAGTGATTGACAGAGAGACTCCTAGCGGCCTCCAGACTCGCCTCATGTTAGAATATTCTCCCTTTATCCAGATCGCCAGCTATAAGGAAGGGAATTGGAGATTTGAACTAAGGTTGATCGGAACATCCCAAGGTTCCGAGGCGGGAAGCGCCCCTTGCCCTTACTAATGTGGGGCCTGGGCCGGTTGTTTTGCCCACACCGTACACACCTTACCGCTTTTGATATAGGAACCAGTGCGATTCATTATATTAAGCGCGAGCCAATTATCCATTAATGGGTTTTTGTTTTTTTAGGCATACCTCTTCTGTCTATATTTCATATCTAGTGCCTAGCGGTTAGAAAGATGCAACACCCTTTTTAGAGCACTTCATTAGGGATGTGATAGCTTGGCAAGTAGGCATACTCGGGCTATATCAGGTACAAGCTGAACGCACTATGAGAAGAGTACGAATTATTTGATCATGATATATAAAAATAATAGACTACACTCCCAAGTTTTTGTCTTCCTCTGAATATCGGCAATCTCAGACTAAAATTCTGCGATTATCTATTCGCGTTGTATATTGTCGTTCTCACGAGAAATTATATAAACGATACACTTAGAAATAGAAAGTTCGGTTATTTGAAAGTGAGGTTACCGATTAAATAGTCAAGGTTAGCTGGTCTTTTATAAGAAGTTTCTAAAGGCTAAACCCCTATACTAGGCTGGGTTGTAAAGTTCCTAGATATACAAAGTTGTAGCGGCCCTAGTAGATGCTGTAGTGGCGAAAGAGATATAAACATTCGTAAACGTCGTTTTCGCAACTAACCAGTTGGTTTGTGGGGGTGTGTTGCTAGTACGGCCCGGGGTTGTGGAAGTATTGGCTTGAAGTCAACTTCTGGACTGATTTTTGGTGAATTGAGCAGCTTGATAGGCAGGACAACGTTGAGACCCTCCCCAAAACTATTTTCGACATAGCCCTGTATCCGAAACAAACCTAATCCGCGTTTGGCTAAGCCGTAAATCACCCTCTAGTTTCCCACTGCTGCGTGCATGTACGTACTTAGGCTTGTCGGGCAATTTGGGGGCTGTTTTATCGATTTATCTACTAAAAATTATGGGAGATAAAATGGGTCTATCTATGTCTATTTAGCTTCACAGACATCCATCCTCGCTATATACAAAAAGTTCAAACTTGTGCTCATTTCGTCGCGACATTATGGGCTATAGTGGCTATAGCCCGGAGTTGGCCCAGCATGGAAAATAGTACGGAATCCTTCGATGGGGACAGTGGCTATCTTCTGCTGTGTGACGAGCGGGAACCTGACATCCCGGGTACAGAAGATGAAGTTGCATTTTCATAAAAGAATTTAATCCTTCAGCTTTGTCGTAGGGAGTTATTGATGCAAGTTCCCCGGCTGAAGGTAGCGTTATTGCTTCTACTTGGTATCCTTGTGCTCGCATTCTATGCCTGATAGAGTCGAAAGTATTGCCTTGGTGCCACACATCTAGAACCAGAAGAATGGTTGGATTTTCAGTTATGGTGGTTAATAGTATGGGTTGATAGAAAGTGGGCGCGGGGCTTGAGGACAATGATATAACGTACAGGAGTGCTATACAATGAGAGTTCTCTATTAAAAGAAAGATAGTGTGTGCATTCCTAAGGAGAGTGAGCGGAAAGGAGAGAGGAAGGAGAGACCTAACTGGCTTTAAGCACCAAATTTTATCAAATTAATTGTATAAGCATGCTTAAAAGGTGAAGAAAAAGGCTTAGAACCGGCCTCTACATGTAAAGGGAAGGATAAAGAGAGGATCTATACCACTAGAGTGATATTAGAAAGAGAGACGGAGGGGAGAAAGAAGAAAGAACGGGAGAAGTTCTCTCCCTGGCAAACAAACTACAGGATATCTAGCATCAACAATCAATCAGGTTTCGACCATACGGGTGCCAACAATAAATATAAACAGCTCATAGTATCGGACGCTTGGAAGGGGCGGGTAAAATAATTATGAAAAAAAAAATGTGAATGGGAAACTCCAAGATTGGATTATCATCAACGCGCTGAGTCGGTTCTGCACCGCCAAGTACTACGAGTCAGACGCATAAGAAACTGCTCAATTGTTGCCAAGCCCATGAATCGTATTTACCCGCTGGAATTCAAGTGTTTCCCGTAAATTCGCGGAGATTAGAGATGTGAAGCCGCAATTTGATGGGGGTTTACACCCTGGAGTCCAGGAGGAACATTTAATGATTTATATGGTTTTATTTATAGTATTAGTACATATATATGCACAGCTGCACATCTAAGACGATTTCTAAGGTTGGACTTGAGCTTGGGCCCCGTTGCGAAAGAAAAATCGGACATTTAAGACCTAGGCTTGAAGGATAGTTGTCACATTCCCACGTGTATCTAAATTAGGTGTTGAGAATCCCAGTTATTCTTAGTAAGTAATATGGCATTTGATGCTAAAAATAATAACTCATGATAAATGCTCATTCTTGCATGCAATAACCTTGAACTCCTGCGGAATCGATATTACACTAATGCAGCTTGACACCTTCGTTTCCAGTTTCTGCATAAAACTCGTATTATATTGTGATGTAGGAAAGCATTGTAATTGAGGCTGCTTTTAGTCAATAGCATCTGAAAGAATTCATTTTCTTTCAGATTCTATTATAAACGAATAAGGGATTCCTATAAATATGGCCTTCTTTTCTGTGTACAAAGCGATTGGACAATTGTACAATTTATCTTTTTCTACAACCTCGTTGCAATTGATTTCGTTCCTTACATTGCATGCTGTGTGATTCCTCGGTGTATTATTCAACATTAGATATTCATTTTATTTTCGTTAGGGTTGTGGTTGATAATTGCGAACTTAAAATGACATAAGCATATATGTATACCTAGGTACCTAGGTATAGCAGTGTGGCCCAGAACGAACGAAAGAGTGCAAATTGGCGAAACCCGTTTTGTGTCTCTCTAGATTTGATCTAGAAGAACTAAGGACACAGGACTTTCTCTTAGATGCCAAAGACGAACAAAATATTGCCTAAACAGCACTTGAGGGGATATCTTGTATACTCGAGAAAGAAAGTTAATTTCAGGCTCTATGGCATTCCAATCACTTTTTGGACGCCATAAGCAAAGCCTAAGTAGTAATTTGCAGCGCCCTATAGGGTGACACAGCATACAAGGCATCGCAAAATAGGGTGACATTGCATATAAGGCATCCAATATAGGGCCAATACCTGATCGGCGCCAAGACCTGGGCACCAGGAACTAATCCCGGGGGCCGAGCTGATGGCCGGGGCACCCGCAGGGGAGTGAGAGCCCCCACCCACATCCAAAATCCAGCTTGTCAGCAAAAGACGTCAATTTGACAGATAGACGTACGGACTAGTAGTTTACCGGAATTTAATAGGAGCTACTCGCTAAGGTTATAGTACTAGCATTAGAAATAATAGTTCACTTCTATATATTGAAGATATAAAAGATATAAGGGAATAGGACACACTCTTTCAGCCATATAATCTAGACGGTTTTGCTACTATCTTTTAAGTTCAAGAAGAATCCTTTAATGCTACCCTAGATAAGGTTTATGACTATAGAAGAATATTGATGTCTTCCAATGGCAGTGGCACGATAGTGGTAATGGTAATTTACTACCTAGGCAGGTCCTCAATTCGATAGGTCATATGCATGATCTGCTGAAATACCTCATGGATGACAGTCACAATGGATCACACGATTGATCTTCACAGTAGGCCAGATCCTTCAATATTCAAGGTGAGGCTGATCCTGTGATTGTTTATCAAACAGATCAAATGAACATAAATATGGCCTCAACCTCCTCATTCACTTAAACCTTCACTTCCTATGATATCTAACTACTGAGATACAACCTTACTATTCATGGAAGATCAAGTACGTACCAAACCCCTAACATATGCAGGAGGTGCCTAGCAAGGATTAGTCTTGTATCAATTCTACTGCTCGGTGTGAGTGATGCTCACCTAACTGACAGGAATTATTCCTCCATAGGAATATATATTCTTTCAAGCACAAGCGGCCATATATTTGTGTGTTTACGCAGCGACGCTGAGAGTAACTTGTTACTTTCAAAATGCTATGCACCTCCTGTGGCCTTTCAACGTCGACACAAGATTCCAGCTCACCCAGAGCAAAGGAAACAGTAGCGGATCGCCGTCGTGAGCAGAACCGTCGGGCACAGAAGCGATTCAGACGTTAGTCAAGCGATCCAACCATAAAACGGTGATAAAAATTGACTTACTGTTCGCTCATGAGTAGAGAAAAATCGCGAACAAAAAGCCGTCCCAGAGCAAGATCAATCGCGTCCACAAAGCGGGCCCTCAGATATCCCGAACAACAATAGTCCAATAGCCTCCAGCACATTGACACTAGTAACATCACCCGGTACAATGTCTATGAGTCGCAGGCAGTCCTCAATAGGCCGTTACGAGGAGAGTGGAGGGGATAATGTGATGGATTATGATTTCCTTTTGGATTCCAACGATCGCTGCGGAATGAACAAAGGCGGGGACGACTTCTGGACATCGACGTTGAAAGATACGGGTCCCTTTGCTGCTACTGCAATTGTCCTCCCTTCGGAACTGAAAGACTACCGAGGAAATCACACAACAAGGAACCCGGGTGATTCCGTTGATAACAACGAAAGTGGCAGAGTTTCAACAGGATCTACTGTGCTTCATCGAGCGGTGCAGACTGGAAATAGCAAAGTTGTATGCCTTTTACTCGAGCATAACGCAGATTGCAACTCGAAGGACAATGCTGGTCTGACACCTCTGTTGTGTGCGGTAATCGGAGGCCATGAAGAAGTAGTCGAATTGTTGCTATCACATGGGGCCGGTATACGACATGTTGATAATGCTCATTGGTCGGCCCTGCACTGGGCTGTGTTCCATAAACACCACAGGATACTGGAGCGGCTTCTGAGATGTTGCAATGGGGACGCTTCGCTGCTCAACATACAAAGCAAGGACGGAGAAACACCGCTATCAGTGGCGGTTAGCGCGGGAAGTGAGGTGGCTGTGAAGCTGCTACTAGAATTTGGGGCTACAGTCAACGTAGAGTGAATATATTTGTATCTCCGCATATAGAAAGTCATCAGCATTAAGACAAATAAATATATATCTTCTTTTTATCCCAAACCTGGAATCTTTTCATTCCCTTTTTCAGGTTGTGTAGTGACTAAAGGAATGGACTGCCTGAGCCGGCAGCTCTACACTGCATGCAATCTGGCAAATTCGAACAGATTTAGAGACCCCGGACCTTGACCTTAACCTGAAGGCCACTCTGCTTATTAAAAAAGTAGTCATGGGTCGTCCAGCTCTTACTCGGGTCCACTAAAACAAAATCGAATTTGCGAATCAATAGTGGTACCATTTTGTATATTTCGCTAAGAGCAATCTGTGGCGAAGTTAGCGTTCAGAGTCTGCCTCGTGATGTAGTTAGCCTAGTCTCTGAGATAGACCCACCTGCTTGCCAATGCAAGTTCTAGTGCCCGCCCCAAACACCAAGTTGTTGCATCTGTCCATGGTGGAATCCGTGCGTTCGATCCATCTTTCTGGGCGGAACATATTGGCATCGGGGCCATAGACGCCTTCGTCTCGTCCCACGACAGCCGCGTTCATACCAACTTTCCATCCTGGCGGGATGTATATTCCTGATAGCTCAATCCCAGTCTGATCGACGATTCGAGGCATAGTGAATCCCACCCCAGGATGCAACCGCAATGCTTCTTTGATTGTTGCCTTGAGAAGTGGGAGCTGGACGACTTCAGAATAACTGGGGAAGTCCGATAGTGTCCCGCTCTCCATGGCTTGGTCTATCTCCTTCCGGACCTCTTCATATACAGAACGATGTGTTACAAGGTAATAGAAGACTGCTTGCAGCTCAATCATAGTTGCATCGGCGCCTGCTGTACTACCAATCCAAGCGCATTAGTAGATTGCATGTGCGTGTGTAATTTATGTAGTAGTCACTTACAGAGCTGCAAAGGCCTCATTTTTGACGTCTTCGATACCGAAGTCCAATTTGTCCCCTTTAGAATCGACAATGGCGAGCAGGTTATGCAGAAGGTCCTTTCTTTCCCCTTGTCCAGGAGTTGCAAGAGCAGAGACTCTGTTGTCCACGCTCGTGCGTGCCGTTTCGATGATGTTATTCATTCCTCTGAGCCCTTTGCGTGCGGTGGAGCTGAGCCTGAATAAGCCCATAATCAGCCCACGGACCATAGGCGAAGAAGCCGCCGCCGTTGTTAGTACGGGAAGCATCAACTCTAACGATGCGAGAAAGGCGCCCTGATCGCCACAATTCTCAATGAAGCCGAGGGAGCGTCCGAAAAAGAGCTCCCCAATAACGTCATAAGCGTACCTGGCGAATGAATTTCATTAATATCAAGCCGCTATAGATTAGGAAGAGAATGAGTCTCACCATAGAAGCCAGTCCCCGAGATCAATCGCCTGAGAAGGAACGGTACGCTCAGTCATACGCTCGACAAACAAGCGATTGCAGTCGTCGATGTATGACTCTAAGGTCAAGACAGTAGACATACTGTACACGCTGTTTACGATACGTCTTCGTTCATGGTGCAGCTTTTCGTCAACGATGGCGAAGGCGTTGGGATACTTGGAGAAGGCTCCCACATCCCAAATATGATAGAAATCAGACTTGTTCAGAGGTGAGGTTGTGCTGTATATCTTGCGAATTGCTTCGGGATCCGCACAAGCGACCTCATCTGGCGCAATGCGGACAAGTGGTCCGTATCTCCTGTGCAATTTCCGTTGCACCACATCCAGGTCTCCTCTTGAGACAGCGTAAGTTAACCATAGTCGGGTAACAGACGGCCAAAATGGCCCAGGAACTTTGCTGAGAGGGTGGAAAATCCGGCAGTAGATACACCAAGATACGAGGTACCCAAAGGCAGCGGCAAAACCCAACCCGAGAATAAGACCAATACTCATCATCGTTCTTGTATTATTTGGCCCTTTTGAGATTTGGGATAGAGTTTGTTAAGCTTAGCAGGGTTCAGCTTCACTATGGCCATTCCACGGAAATGCGACACAGGTTCAGGTAGTATCAGGAGCATGCTTTTTTTTCAGCGGTAATCTGGAATGTAATCTGCATAATGACCAGGTACTTGCTTAATTTTGGATAGTAAGCTATGATTACGGTCGAGAATCCTGCAAATTTTGCTGAGGATTGGGCAGTAATCATGTCGGATTATGCAAGGGGCGTGCTTACGGATTATGGAATGCAGCCCTGGAGATTACGCTAATAAAACACTCCCTAAATGAAAAGCTCATTATCAATGTGCCAGTAGGCAATTGATTGATTAGCACAGATTACACGCTAGGATTCTAGGAGAGAGATATGCTCCTGCAGGCTAAGCTTGGAAGCTTACACTGGAAATCATGTTGGCGTAATGACGGCCCATTTATCCATCATGACTTGATGCTGTGCGTAGATTGACGACGGATATACGTTTAGTCGTGCACAGTACTGGCTTGCATTCAGATAAGGTTACCAGTTGCATGCTACGACATGCCAAAAACAGCTTTCATCACTGGTGCCAATGGCATCAGCGGTAGCGCCATTATTGAGTATCTCTGCAACACAACCAGCTCCGACGACTGGGACTCTATTATTATCACTTCGAGGAGTCCGTTTAAATATACTGTCACAGACTCTCGGATCAAGTTCATCGCTCTCGACTTCACAGATGATGTTCCCTGCCTAGTGGAAAAAATGAAGGAGGTCTGTGGCCCCGTCAGCCATGCTTATTTCTGTTCCTACCTTCACAAGGACGATTTTACAGAGTCATACACTGCCAATACACTTATGTTCGAGAACTTCCTAAGCGCGATTGACAAGACAGCTCCCAAGTTGGAGAACGTTACGCTCCAAACTGGCGGGAAGTACTACAACCTCCATGTCGAACCTGTGCCGTCTCCGGCGCAGGAAAACGACCCGCGCCGCTATGGACCATTTGAAAACTTTTATTTTCCTCAAGAAGACAGACTGGCTGAGGTTCAGCGTGGCAAGGCCTGGTCGTGGAATGTCATCCGGCCGGAGGCTATCATCGGTGCAAACTCGCAGCCCTATGGAATAAACGTGGCTCTGACCATTGCCATGTACTTCTTGATATGCCGCGAGCTGGGTATTGCCGCCCCGATGCCAACTAACCAGCGATACTGGGAGGGCACTGAGGATGTGTCGTACGCACCTTTGATCGGCGACTTAACTATATTCGTTTCGACCCGGAAGTCATGCGCCAACGAGGCCTTCAATGTCACCAATGGAGATTATTTTTCCTGGCGCTATATGTGGCCGCGTCTCGCTGCAAGTATCGGTGCCACAGCCGAATCGCAACAGCATTTTGAAAAAGCCGTGCCCAGAGAGGGCAACCTGCAGCTCGACTGGAGCCTATCGGAATGGTGTCAGGACAAGCGTAAGGTGTGGGAGGACTTGTGCGATCGTCAAGGTTTGCCGGGTGCTAAAGCGACATTTGACCTTGCCGGCTGGGAGATTGGAGATTTTCTATATCAGCGGACGTGGAGTGCTACTCTGAGCGTGAACAAAGCGCGCCGGTTCGGATGGACTGGTCACATCGATTCCTACCAATCGTTTGTCGATACATTTGACAAGTTTAGACAGCTCGGGTTGATACCTAAGTAACCTATAGAATGCCGTTTGTTAGCTCATCTAGAACTCGTTCTCTAGACACAAATGCTAGTATCTTGCCCTCCCCATCCCTTTCATCAGATAATATAAACTTTAAATCAGTACGGCAGACTTGACCAATGTTCTCTCGAGATAGGGCTAGGAAAAGTTGCCATCAAGAATATTCACCCTTGGCCCAATCAGCCCTTCCTAACTTATTTCACGGTTCAAAAGCAGGCAGGTGGCAGGTAACTTGAACGAACAATGAACAAATATTATGAAGGAAATAGTGAAATCGCCCTATAGTCACACTGAATTTCCACAGGTCTGCAATTACAAGCTAGTGATACCACGTCTCTCTACTACCTCCTTAGCCTGGCCTCCATAATCGACCACTCTCTCGGCATACTCGTTGTCCCTAATACCTCCAACCCGACCTTCTCCAATAACGCCTTCTGCTCCGCCTCAGACCTCTGCACACCTCCACACGATGCCAACATACTCAAATCGAACCTTGTAATATTTTTACTCGGATTAAGGTCCGTTGCTAGGGCTTCATGAATTAACAATCTTGATTCCGGACCCATGGCCGCGGCAAATTGTGACAGGAAATGGACGGACACGTGGTCGGCATGGTTGTGCAGGACACCACGAAGGTAGTAGACACGGGCGCCCTTGACAGGCTGCGGGTGCGCCATATCGTGCTCCATGATTTCGACGTCGGGCAGCGAGTCGGCCTTGATCTTGCTAGTGACTTGGGGAAGGTCTTGCAGAATGATGCGACCCCGAGAACGTGGGAAGGCGCTGCGTACGCGCATGGCTTGATGGCCGAGACCGCCGCCGCTGGGTGAGATAAGGTCAGTTTGACTTTTCCTTTTTTTCTTTCGTCGGACTAGGCCCTACATGTCAACAAACAGGATATCGTCGGCGTTGGAGTTGGTGAATATGGTCTCAAATGGGTAGAAGCTAACGAAATCTTCCTCCTGGGTGGTACGAGAGACTGCCATGTAATCATTGAAGTATTTGCTTAAACGTGGGTCCTCTGACATGCTCTCCCAAAACGTTTTGGTGGTATTGGTTCCGACCTGCCAGGCACAGTAATTCGCGTCAGGTAGCACCTTGTAATTGTTGGCACGAAGCCAGGCTGGGAGAGCGAAATATGAGGGCATTAAGGCAACTCTGAGTTTATCACGATAAGCAACCGTGTTATAGCTAGAAAAATGGGAGATACTGACTGAGTCATAACGTTGCCCTTTCGGTAGGGCTGTACATAGTCCCTAGTGATGGCGTTTGCTGCATATTGACCCAAGGAGACTTGGTCAACCATATGGTGTGCATCCAACAGACGCATGAGTCGAGCAACCAAGCCTGGATCAGCATTGACTTCGCTGGCAATATCGGCCGCGCTGAGGGACGCTGGATGATTTGAGAGGACATCGAATATGCCCATCTCACAAGCCACTCCTGCGCCAAACAGCTCGAGCGGCCCCCATGTCTGCGCTTCGGCAAAAGTCATAGGGGTATGGAGCTGATGTACAGCCTTTTCAGCAAGACGCAATGCTCGAATGCGAAGATCTTCATCTTCGATTCCAGAAGGAAACAATGTGGGGACTTGAGCGCAGAGAGCCTCGAATTTCTGAACCCATTCCTCAGTGGTAAGCATAGTGATGCGTTGGATGAGTTATGACGGTGGCTAGTCAAGAGGTAAATGCCGCTGGGGAGACTCCACGTCATATATACTTCGTACACAGACCGTGGAACACGCCAAGGAGCTTATGCATATCTGTGGAAGTATTATACTGACATTTTTAGATGGCTGGCATGCTGACATGCACCATGTAAACATGACACCACGTGACCATGACAGCCCTGGAGGTTGTGACAGACGGCTTACCCAGCTGATTACATCCATCCGTGGATGACATTGGATGTAGATACTAGTGCACAAACAAGAATAACACGGACATAGAATCATAAATCGCACCGATAGCCCGCACAAATACATAAAGTCTTATGAGTCCATGTTTGTAATCCCCATTATTGGACCACCCAGTTTTCACTTTGAGAATACTTCCTTGCCATTCTCAATCCAGGTACTTTCCTTAAATTAGTTATCATGACTATTCATCAACTCAGTCGTATACAAGCCCTTGCGGCAGAAATTGCTGAGTTGAGCGGACCCTTCAAGCGTTCTTCCGAACAGTTCATGGTTGACAGCCTGCCATGCTTGAAGAAATCCGAGGAACTTGTCGCTCTTGTGCAGTCTCCTGCAGAGCATGCCACATCCTTGATTCTCAAAACCATGGAAACGGCTGTTATCAGGACGCTGCTGTCATTGAACGTCCTTCAGACTATTCCGACTACTGGTTCCATCTCTCTCGAAGACCTTGCGGTGGCCACCGAGACTCAAGCGTCCCTACTCGAGCGTCTTCTGAGAGTAGTGATAAGAACAGGCTTCATAATTCGCAAAAATGGCGAATACTACCACACACACACGTCTTTGGCCTACGCTGGCCCACTTGGCGCGCTTTTCTCTCCCTGTTACGATGAAGGTATTCGGGCCTTGATCAGGTTGCCCGAGTATCTTTCCGTGAGGAGTAAGGAGGAGGCTAAAAGCGCTAAACACAGTCCCTTTACATGGAATGAAGGCCAGGAGGGCAAGGCTACATTTGAGATTCTGTCCACGATGCCCGCAAGAACGGAAGGTATACACACTTTGGCAATGAACGTCCAGCATTTGCGACCCTATACAGGCTTCTTTGACTATGCTAAACTAGTCTCTGAAGATTGTGAAAGGCCTGTTTTCGTGGACGTGGGTGGGGGCAATGGACACGTCATCAAGGAGATCCTACAAGCATTCCCTCAGATACGGCCTGAACAGTGCATCTTGGAAGATCGTGCAGAGACCCTTCAGCTAGCCAGGGCGACGGGCTTGCTTCCCGATGGCGTGCGGCTTCTTGAGCACGACTACCTTACTCGTCAGCCAATCTCGAATGCAAAGGCATATCACCTACGCGCAGTAGCTTATAATTTGGGCGATCCTGAACTCGTCCAACTTTTGAAGCAGATAGTGCCCGTGATGGGCACAGATTCAAAGGTTTTGATTGCCGAGAATATTCTATTTGACGATAACGGCACTGCCTTCAGTACAGTGTCAGACATGATCATGTTGTGCATCGGTGGCAAGGAGAGAACGGAGCGAAAATTTCGGGAAGTTCTCGATGAGGCCGGCCTGACTGTAGATAAAATTCATCGTGCACCTGGTCTGGAGTACGGAATTGTGGAGGCAAGCTTGAAGATGTCATGAGCGCACAGGAGCAAAGGCCAAGGAGAGGGTTGGATGATTTTCTGTGCTTGCCCTCCCATGATGTGGCGAAGTGTGGAAATTCTTTTGGGGGTCATTAACCTCCACTTGGCTTTCGGGCTTAGTTCAATGCCGAGGAATCAAAGTGGAAGAAGACGCCGACGTCGAGGTTGCCGTCGGCCATCCTCTCGCTAAGCTGCTACACATGTATGGCGTTGAGGACTAACAAGGAAAGTAACTATATAAAGGCTGGGAAGTCAATGAGTTTGGTGAAATTGAGCTTCTTGGGCTGTTTGTGGCTTGCGAACATCGAGGATACTTGACACAGGTGTTGATAGGAGCCCCTCCCTTAGATAGTCCAAAAATCCCGAGACTCTCTTCCCCTTTACCACTACTACGGGTGACGAAGTGTGTCGCCGGGGACTTTAGTCCTATTGAATGATAATACCGGCGAATGGCCACCTAGATACTATTTACCCCCACTGTGCAGCTAAGTGCTTAGGTGCCGGGGCGCCAGGGTCTTGGGCGTGAACTCTACCTAGGTACCTGTAAAGTTACCCTACATATGTAGTTATAAAATCGTATAACCTACGTTAAGAATCCTATACGGATGTGAATTTAAGAAGTGGAGAACAAGCAGTCAATCAATATTGACCAGTACGACCAAAGTCCCACCTGACGCACTTCGTCGCCTGTACACCAACTCGAATGGTACTATTATTCGGTGCATCGTGTAATACGTGCCACTTGAAGCCCCTGCGCATGATCTGATATAGTTCCAGATTTACTAGTTCTCCAGAGCTCTCTACGCCCGCGCTGCATTTCTAGGTCTCTCGCACACGTATGTATCACAACATGTAGCACACTTTTAGTCGTAAATATTTGCGTCAAGAACCGGTATTGTCACACTTTTGAAAGTACATGTGCGGTAAGACTTGAAGCGCATCACCTTGCATGCCCTGGCCATCCAGGGGGGCATTGCTTACACATGAGTAATCATGTGTTGCTTACACTACCCTACCTAGATAGTAATGATGCATTGCTTATATGCATTTGCAAACTATCATTAATCGAGTTGGCTCGAGTCGCTAAACTCCGTCCAAGGAATGATCCATCACTTCTATTGGGGAGGTTTCATATAAATTATATCCAGAGCTTTTCCACAGCATGAGCTGGAAAGCATTTGTCTTCCTACAAGCGCCACCACAGTAATAAGATGGCCTCCAATACAATTCGATCTGCTCACTTGGCGAAGATAATCACAGATAGCACTGCCAAGATCGAGGGATATCGTCAGGAGAAAGGATTACCGCCCCTCAGTTTGGGGCCTGATGCACCGCTTGATGTGAAATATCCTCCTGATGTGGAACAATGTCGACGGACCCTAATTGATGCTAGCCTGGAGTTGGGAGACTTGGCGACGGGTCCCGTCGAGCTTCGTCTCGTACCTGGATGGGCAGTCATGACTATGTTTGGCGTGACTCAATTTATCTTCGACTTTGACATTGCCCACCAGGTGCCTCTGACAGGCAATATCTCATATGACGATCTCTCCAAGACTGTCAACGTCGGCGCGTCCGTACTCCGTCAGGTCCTGCGGGCGGGCATGCCCTACCACATGTTCTACGAGCCACGGCCGGGTCACGTTGCGCACACAGCGACGACAAAGGTGATGGCGTGCGAGCCACTGATCAAAGACTGGACTAGCTTGTCCACGGAAGTCTTGTTTTGCGCTGGTGCTGGTCTGACCGAAGCCTTGAAAAAGGACCCCACTGCCAACGACCCCGCCACAACTGGCTTCATGGTTGCTAAAGGAGACGGCGAGCCAGGCATGTACATGTACCTTGAGAAGCACCCAGAGGAGGCTCGAAGATTTGCAGGCGTCATGGGGGCATTTCAGAAAGATGAGGCATATGCTCCACGACACCTCGTCGACAGCTGGCCCGACGATTTGCAGACCGGTAAACTCGTCGACTTGGGCGGATCCACAGGAACTGTGGCCTTTGCTCTGGCCGAAGAATTCCCGGGGCTCGAAATCGTGGTCCAGGACTTGCCTGGGGCACTTGAAGCCGCCCAAGTTCGAGAGGGCAAGAATGTGTCGTTCATGCCTCATGACTTTTTTAACGAGCAGCCTGTCAAGGACGCTGAAATGTACGTGAAGGCTAATATGCCAGATTCCTCAAATCTGTGCTAACTGTTGACCCTGTTGTTCCTAGATATATGTTCCGCTGGGTTTTGCACAACTGGCCTGATGTTCATGTCCAGCGCATCCTTAGAGCTTTGGCACCGTCGCTGAAGCCCGGTGCTAAGGTCATCATTTTTGACGAGATCATGCCTCCGGCTGGAACGATGAGTTTGAGCGTCGAGCGGAATCAACGGTAAGCCACATAACTCATTGCAACCCTTTTTTTTACAATGCTGATTATGAGTGTTTTAGAAACATTGATTTCGGCATGTTGACCCTTTTCAACTCCAAGGTACGTATACCCAGCCAGACCAACACATTTTTCTCCATTCTGACTTGAAAATGTTAATTGCAGATTCGTGACGTCGAGGAATGGAAAGAGGTCATTACTCAGTCAGACCAGCGTTTTAAGGTCACGAATGTCAAGTACCCTGACAATTCTCGACTTTCCCTTATTGAAATCGTATGGCAGCCGTAAAAGTCTGTTATGCATCGCGTCCCATCGCCGGAAAAGTGTCGAGAATTTACACTTCTTATTCTTATGTCGAATAAGACAGTTTATACCCAAGCATATATGACTAGTGGGAAGGACGGATAAAGAAATCAAATATTCGAATAACAATAACTGAGAAAAGCGCATCAGATAGTAGGAGGAATGGGCCCCTTATAAAGTATAACTATGTATGTGTAATTTTAATCCACTCCTACTATCTAACATTCCTGAACAATTTGTCTAAGGTACGTGGTAAGTGGTGGTAAGGTTCTTCCTACGTAGAATTGAGCTGTTCTGGCCTAAGAAAATTATCGGATTTGTGCGTGACAGGAGAGAATAGTAGAAGTTGCGGGGAGTGAAGCTAATAAGAATCAAAATGCGATTTGTTCTACGCACTGATTCCTATAGTCCCTAGCACGGCGTATATGAATCGCCCTTGTTGCACCTTTATAACTCCCACCTAAATATGTGTTTACGGAAGACAAGTTGAGGCCATATAACAAACACCCCTAAACGCCAATAACAGACGGCAGGAAAACAAACAAACAATCTGTTTAGGAGACCAAGTTCTTCAAATCCCCAATCGTTGTCACTTCGAGGTAGAACGCATCACGAATCTCGATGCCAAGAGTCTCTCGGAACTTCTGTGAGATAACAAGCGACATGAGCGAGTCAAGCCCAATATCCCCAATTTCGCAGTCGTCAGTCAATAACCCTATATCAACAGCGAGCTCTTCGGCCAATATGTGTACAGCACGTGATGCAGTATCATCAACACCATCAGCTTCTTCGTAGCCGCTGTCGCTATCGGTCTTTTCTATCGGTGCATTTGGAGGTGGCGAGTCTCTGGGCGTTAGAATACCGTAATCAAGCTGAGGCATTATCCTTGGACTGCCACCAGCCTTACTAATAGGTCCAGAATGTGGAGGAGTTATGGCTGATGCAGGAGGTCTCGCAGTCATCTTCGCCGCCACCGCCGTCGCCATGGCCTTTTCCTGTAAAGAAGTTGCAGATGGAAGTGATACCGGAGCTTTAACTGTCTTCTTCTTGGTAGGCGGAGCAGCAGGAGCCGCGCCCGCTGGGCAAAAGAACCGATTCAGCATCACTCTCGGCCACTCCCGGAATAAGATGGCTTCGACAACACCCACAATTTCGCCGTCCCGTAGAATGTAGACATCACCAGCGTAAGAGCCAAGCTTGCCATTGTTTTCAACAGCCTCTGGCACCATCCTCACGTATGCGAGATATCGACCACCAGGGGCCAACGGCTTGGCAAAACGCATGGACTTCCATGACGGTGTGATGAAGAAGTTGTTGGTGTTGTCAAAGTGGGTGCCACCATTTAGAATAAAGCCAGAAAGAGATACGACACCATCGATGAAATGTGGTGGTACAGCCCAGTCTCCTTGGGTGTCTGCAGGGAAAATGACTTCGGCCACGGCTTCGTCTTCGTTAAGTATGACCCATTGCATGGTGCGATACATGCTAGAGTAATCCACCAGCTTTCCGAAGAGGGTGTATGCAAGTTCGGTGGTGAGCTTGTTAGCCGTACCCTTGATTGACATAGCATTGAGTGCGTCAATGCGGCTAGTAACAAGCCTCGTTGTTCGAGCCCAATTGGACAGCCAGGTGGAAGCGTCTTCATAGTAAGCTGTAGCATGGCAGTACCATTTGTCATTGGCTGGATTGAACCACTTAATGTGGACTTCGCCCTTCTCGGGGTTTGCTTCAGCATTGACAAGAATGGGATGTGAATCAAGAGAGTTTGGATCCTTCACTACCGGATGGTGATACTCAAAGTTGGCCACGTTGATGCCCATTCCACTAAGTGTCGACGAGAACGCCTTTTCTTGGATCCTTCGGGCTAGCGTAAATGCCATGTCGGCATGAAGAAACTATCATAGGTTAGAATGGTTGAGCAAAAGAGGTGTTTATTATCAACTTACCGACGAAGCAACACCATAACCGTTCATTCCATGTCCATCTATCACGTCCTTGAGTGATGGATCAGTTACATTGAATTCACCCAAGACTTGCGCTGTCAATGGATCATAATTTTCGGAGTAAAGTCGATGGATGCTTGATGTTCGAAACCCGCTAGCAACGGGAAGTGCTGGCTCTGGTAGAGTCTGGCCCTTGGTCAGATTCCAATCTCCTCGGTACTGGATCCAATAGTTCTTGTTATTCCAAGCGTAGCTCGGCAAGGTGACAAGTCGAAGTGCGTGCTCGAATGGACGATGGTATTCATCCCAGTCGATGTCGAGACCAACCTCGTATAGACTGCTCAGCGTCTTTACCAAAGATGTCCAATTGTTGCTGTCTCGACGTAGAGTTGAGCACGTTAGACGAGTGTCGGTGAGTGTACGGTTAATGAAACCGCTGCATACGGGATGATGACCCAACTCAAGCCAGACGGTAAGTTTCGACACCACGCCAGCTTCCCACCCCGCATTGAGAGCTCCAGCGAAGTTGACCGTCCTTTTTAGGGAGGTGGCCAAATACGACGGATCAATCTTAGCTCCCGCCTCAATGATTGTTGAGTCTCGTGGAGACATTATAGGGATGTTGGGCGTGTTGTAAACGACCCCTTGAGTTTTTTGAATGAGATCATTCACTACATTGTCCATCTGAGCCGTATGATACGCATGTGGCACATCAAGACGTGTCGTCCTGTACCCCGCTTTAGACAGACGAGCCGAAAAGTCTTCGAGGTGGTCGACAGTACCGCCAATAACAGTCTCACTGGGGCCGTTGATACAAGCTACTTCGAATGGCGAGCCATCTGCTTCACGCGCAATATCAGCCACTGAGGCGCGAACTGATACCATGCCATGCGTGTACGATGAACAGTTCGACTCCAGGATGGTTGCCCGTGTCCCGACAAGGAAGACTGTATCACTGTCGGATAGCACACCAGCTACGGCTAGTGCGGCATATTCACCCAGGCTGTGTCCAATGACGGCGGATGGCTTAATACCAAACGTCATGCATAGTCGAGCGAGCGCAATTTCAACACATACGATTGCGAGATGTATGGAGGAGGCTGGCAGATCTTCGCGAGGACTCGTTTTGTCGATGGCGGGTAAAAAGGATGGGAAGTTTTGGCGACGTGTAAGGCTGTCAAACTGATCGATCTGCGCGCGGAAGAAAGGATTGTCCCGGTAAATCTCCGCTGCAATTCCCACATAAAAGGTTCCTTGGCCAGCAAAAGCAAAAGCGACAGGGGGTCGTTTCACCAATGTCGGCGTTTGAGTCATAGCAGTTTCGATGTGCGGTTGAAGCTGTTTGACAGCCTCGGCCAAAGATTTTGCTACAACAGATTTCCGGTATTGGTAGTGAGGTCTTCTGGCTGAGAGTGTGTAGGCAATGTCGGCAAGAGACAAGTCTTGCGAAACTTCAATATACTCGACAAGACGCTTGATATTCAAGCTGAGAGACTGGGCCGTCTTTGCTGAAACCGTAATAACGTGGGCTTCTCGTGTATCCTCGCATTGCCGTGGCTTTTGCGTGGCTTCTTCGATGATCATGGCCGTGTTACCTCCAGCGGCCCCAAAGTTATTGATCATGGCAAGCCTCTTTTGCGTACCGACAGGGCCCCAATTGGTAGCATTGAATGGAATCACGACGCCTATCTTACCCAAGTCTGGTAGTGCAGGATTTAAGCCTGTCTTTACGCCGATGTGGGGTGGAATGATGGCATTCTGGAAGACCAACATGGTCTTGACGAAAGCCATGATTCCTGCAGCAGCCTCTCCATGACCCATATTGGCTTTGACTGAGCCCACATGCAGAGGTATTGACCTATTGCCATGAAGGCGGGGAGGCGCAAACACACTGGTCACAGATCTCATCTCGGTAGGATCACCAGCTTGCGTCCCTGTGCCGTGCATCTCCACGTAACCTACATCCAGAGGGTCAATCCCAGCTCGTCGGACAATTTGGTTGTACAACAGAGCTTGCGCTGCGTCGTCAGGATGCGTGATCGAAACAGCTTCCGCCGAATGAGAAGTAGCTGCCGATAGCACTACCGCGAGGATTTTATCGTTGTCGGCTTCTGCATCCTCAAGCCTCTTTAGAACCACGCTTCCAACTCCATCTATTCAGCAATGAGAGTCAGCGAACGTCTTGGTAATCACGCAGTGCGAAGGATAAAAGGGTGGCGGCACACCTGATCGGCAGTATCCGTCTGCTCCCTCATCCCATGTCTTACAGCCCCCCGTAGGGGAGAGAAAGTGGCCTCGGCTGAGTCCGGCATAGACATCAGAGTTAGTGAGGATATTCATCCCTCCCTAAGGTTACAGTCACAATTAGAAATTGGCGGCCTTTGGTACGGGTAAGCAAACTTACTGTAATGGCCATGTCAACATCTCCGCTCCACAGTGACGAGCACGCGGCTTGGATAGCTGCCAAACTTGAAGAGCACGCCGTGTCAACACTAAAGCTAGGGCCCCAGAAATTGTGAAAGTAGTTGATACGGCCCGGTCCAAATGCCCTACATCCACCGGGAATAAAATAAGTGCCTACTTCCTGTCCAGAGTTGACTTCGCGATAGTCATCGCTGGCTTGGCCGTAGAAGGTGCCGACGCGCTGGCGATGGATGGCACCTCGACCGTCCACATACCCAGCGTTCTCCAGAGCTTCGTATGCAGTGACCAGGGCCAGGCGCTGCATTGGGTCCGTTTGTTCGGCCTCTCTGGGTGACATTCCGAAAAACATAGCGTCAAACAGCCCCGGATTATCAACAAAGCAGCCGTAAGAAGTCTTTGACGTGTTATGTTGTTTTCCTGTGGGATCTACGTGTGTTTCAACATCGAATCGATCCGGAGGAATATGGCGGTGCATGTCTTGCCTCTGCATCAACCGCTCCCAGAATTCCTCGGTGGTGTCTGCGCCTGGAAAACGACACGCCATCCCGACGACGGCAATCTTCGACGATATTGTGTCCTTTGGGGGGCTTTTTCCGAGAACAAGATCCAATACAGCTGGCACCATTGGAACGTCTGACACTGCTGCGTTGGGCAAATCGATCTGCCAATGTTCTAGCATGTGCTGGTTATAGTGCGATGGCTGTATGCTAATCAGTTGCGCAGAATTGGGCATCAGCTCCTTGAGTTGCTTGCTGACGGTATCGATAACCATGTCCCACCGCACCCTCTCGGTCAATATCTCTTCCATGATCCGTTCAAGCAGGGGCCCAGCCTCTGTCTCCCGGAATGGCTCTCCGCTCACCGGCGATATTAACGGAATGTGCAGCTCCTGTGTCGATTCGATCTTTGGGATGACTTGCCCCACATGCTCCACGCCATACACGCTGTCATTATGCCACATACCCTGGATTTTCCTCATTGCCACATTCTTTGTCGTCTTAAAGCCATTAGACTCGGAGAAAAGTGCCTTTAGCGTCTTTGGTGGTCCACCTATGCTGACCGAGCTTCCGGCGTTGTCAACGTTGAAGACAGACGCACCATTAGTTGCAGGATATGCCTATTTCATTTATTAGCATATACCCGACGACTTTAATTCTAGTTCATCGCTTACTTTTTCTTCGTTAAATTGATTCACCGCGTCACGCGCGTCTTTCTCACCCACCCCGTGGACACAATATACCCAAGCCCCATCGGCATTGATCTCATCGTGAGAGACCTCCAATGATCGACAAACTTGATCGACAACTAGACCAAAACGAAATGATATTCGGGCGATATCTTTGGCGATGCTTGGTATCATCAAAATGCTTGGTGAGAGGCCGATTGCAGCTGCTGAGAGTAGACCCGAACCCCTTCCGATAAGCAACGTGCTGCCCGGTGTGAAATTGTACTCTAGTGGATGAGCCTCATGGTATCTTGCTAGAATATGAGCTATCTCCATTGAATGGCTGGGGGGATACATACGCAACAAAGCTTCCCAACTGGAATACTAACACCAAAACTCGCTCGATGGCTCCACCCAGTGGCGTCTTTCTTAATTGAACAACGTGATCTGTCAAGTCGAGGACGCTTTCGAAAGGTGGGATCAGACCTCGATGGAGGCGGCTTAGTCTGCCACATTCCTCCTTCAATGCCAGTGTCACGGACTCTAGCAATGATGCCAGAACCACATGATCTCGCTCTTTGCCGAGCAAATGGAGCTTTCTGAATAGGGTTCTTTGATCACCCTCTGGGTTCCCCTGTGGAATTTCTCCCGAAAAATACAAGACTTTGGCCGACGGCATTAGGACGAGGATGATAATCGCTTCGCTTATTGGGAATACTATAATATGTGCCCAGGTGATCCCAGACTTCAGCAGGCATAGGACTGCTGATACTGCGAGTATTTGAATGGCATTCGCGTGTCTATTCATCGATTACTCGCTATTACATGTCAGCATATAATAGATTACCGCACCATCTGCTTACTTTGCTTACCTGGGCGCCTCATTAGGCTCTCAGCGAAGGGCCTTGCTTCCCGAAATCACCAGTCGATGCGCAATGCTACCCAGCTGTGGTAGTAATTTGGCTGTGAATACGAGGACCCCCAGGTTGATCACTTGTAATTTGGATACACTTACCAAATGCAACAACTCCATGGCTGATTATCTAACTACCTATAAGCAACGCAGCTTCAAAATCAGTACCAAACAACTCGCTGCCGCTATCATCATCACCATCATATTTGGAATCAATGCATAAATCGCAAACTTGGTCATTTCTGCCGGGCTGGATATTCCCCCCCCCCCCAGTCTCGCAACGCTGCAAGGCAATGCGCTTGAGATGGAAATCCTACACAACTTCTCTCCTCTTGATCTAGAATGCATATATGGACTAGGCTACGGTATATGGTATACAGAGTATACCACGGTATATCTACGGAGATAGTATATAACCAAAGGATATATGAGGTCTTTTACTCATGTACTTCTAAGGTTGGTTTATTTTCTCGTGATTAATCGGGAATGTTACTACAGAGTTATATGAATCAATAAACCAAAATCAACTGTGGGGCATCGTATATTTAAAACTATGGATCTCCCTCCTCCATATTCAGGTGCTCCGATTCGCGTATATAAATCACTGCTGTAGATCTAGATGGCTTCTTCGAGTGTGGGGAGAAGACACCTCTAATCTACACTGTATAATCACCTGCGCGGTCACGACAGAGTCCTAGGCTACCACGCTCGAGTCGAGCTTTCAGACCATCTATCTTGCTGTTCTCAAAGTCCTCAAGCTCGCCCATGGGGAGAATAGAATGCATGGTGCGCATGCGTTGAAGGGCCGCAGTCTCCTCTAGCGAAAGTTTCCCGAGCAGTTGCTCTTGCTCAGGCGTACCTTTTGCCTCCACGATGTTCGTCAACTTGCTTTGCAGCTCAGTGTCGTGCAGGTCGTTAAGAGCATTAAGGCAGAGGTCGATAGTTTCGGTAATCGACTCGCGCATATCCGTTGGTGCCGTTTCCTTATCCGCGGCTCCTTGGATGACTGTCCGAAGTTGGGTGTTAGTATCATAATTTATAAGTCATATGGATGGAAAGAGCGAAAGGCAACGGAAGGTGCAGGGTAATCTCACCTGGCCTGAGGACCGCGAATGCTCGATCGAAGCCCTCCTCATCAAGGTCGGACAAGATCGGCTGTTCTTGCATCCGGATTTGCTTGAGAGCAGCCATTACCACAACAAGGAATAACGTGTAACCTTCGTCAACCTTTTTCGCGAACCACTTGGAGGCATCAAATTCGCTGCAGTCTCCCCGGATGGACGCATTGATGGACGTCGCCGCTGCTAGGGCACTTGACAGGGCCAGATGATGGCCAGACGAGAAGAAGGGATCAATGAAACATCCTGCATCGCCGACAATGCGGAAATTTGGACCACCGTACGCGCTGGCACTGTAGGAATAATCTGCAGCTTGCCTGATACCAGAAGCCAGTACAGCTGGTTCCAAATACGAAGATATAGTCGGGCAGAGTCCAACTAAGCTCGCTAGGGTTTGAGCTTCCGTTGTCCCTTCTGGCAAGGCCTGCTTCTTGGCAAGGAAAATGTCTTTTCGAACAACAGCTCCGATTGACACTGTGCCGTTGTGTAAAGGCAGCATCCACACCCAACCTGACCCATCTACATATCACGATTACCTGATCAGCAACCACCAAGCTCGATTTGCATATATTTGACAGACTCACCTCTCATCCCTTCGGATATGGGCTGGTTTTCGCGATCTGTTCCTGGGTTTGGTGGAATATTACCCTTGAAGTACCCCCACATAGCAATGTTTCTGAAGCTTTCGTTGAACTTGCGATTCTTGAGATACCTAGTCGACAGAATACCAACTCGCCCAGTTGCATCCACTAAATAATCGAAAGATATGGTACCAGACTCACCATCCTTTGTCTTCCATTCGGCTGAAACAGGTCGTCCAGGGTTGGCCAATTTCTGTTGGCTGGTGAACTCGTCGTTATCATAAGGCTCGAAATTAACGGACTTTAACGAGACATTCTCAAAGGTCTTTGCACCACTCTTTGCGGCATGGCGAAAAAGAATCTCGTCCGATTCAGATCTCACCACGTTCCAGGAATATCCATTAGGACCGTTGGCCCGGATGAAGTCAGTGTCTGTGATGGCATTACATTAGTACGTATGTCCACGCCTCAGTAGGATTAATTCTCTCTACTAACATCCCGCACTCTTTGCGTTGAGCTTGAAGAATGCACCGAGCTGAATTCACAGGTCAACCTGTCTGAACTTTCACGAGACATATATATACTCCCTTTGTCCACGTAATGGCCATCTCACCTTTTTCTGGAAGCCATGCTGCTCAAAGGTGTCTTCCAGGTCAATAAACCGTAGTAAATATCTCATCGAAGGGAGAAGACTCTCTCCAATGTGGTATCTGCACAAATTAGCCACCTCGGCGGACAATATGTGAGCTAGCACATGGATTCAAACCGAGGGTGACTATCGGCTTCAAGCAAGACAACATCGACTCCTTCACGCGCGAGAGCGGCCGCGGTATAAGAGCCTCCGGGACCACCACCTGCTACGAGAACAGTGCAAGATTGAGGAATCGCCATCTTCTTCGAAATACAATAATATGAATATGAATGTTGAATATTCTATTGAATCGCAGTTGGGTGATGTAGAAACTATAAGATCCCTAACTGCCATGGTGGTAACTAATTGGGGGTTACCTACACCAAGTCAGCATTATGTCTATCAGTGCTTACTTAGGATTATCGATGCTTACTGAAGATTATTCGTGCTTATTTTTGTGATTTTCCGTAAAGATTACAATGGAGGAATTATCAATCCAGTTTGCCTCAATCTTCGCCTCATGTTGGCAATCATTGAAACCTCAAAGCCTATCAGTAACAAAAGGATGAGCAGTCGTTAGGGTAAGCCCAGCTTATGCAACCCAATTTAAAACCGCAATGTAAGCCAGTTGGCGGTAGGGTTGTCAAGTTACCATAATAAATACGATTTACGATGCACACGTCTTATTTTACGTTAATTAAATTAAAGACACTAGTTACATGTACTAGCAGGATAAGAGATATCAGCAAATGCAGAATTGGAATTTATTATTTCCTCTGATAGGAAAGAAGGTACCCGGCAGGGCATATTAAAAGCTCTATATAATATATGTAATAAACCCACCCGGGGAAAGTCTGTACACCAGCGCCAGGCAACTTTAGACCTCTAGACCCAAAAGGAGTCGTGGAATGCAACCAACATCCCCTCTCGCCTAGCCACCCAAGGTGGTTGCTCATCATTCTAAATACACCACCTAGATGCTGGCTCCTAGCCAAACACCCCCATAATCTGGAGGCGTTCATGCAGCGCCACCAGCCGCCTTCTTCATCTCCTCACTGTGGAGCTTCTTCCAGCTGCCAAAGAAGCCAATGACGGTGGCGACACCATAGGCGGCAATTGTAATCGCAAAGACAGCTTTCAGACCAACCATATAAGCATCAACGATGATGGAAACTTGTGAGCCTGTAAAAGCTTCCCGAATTTGCGTTGCACCGGTTGAGGTAACTACCGCCGGGTCAATATCGGGTAGTTTTATGGCAATTGTCTTAATCAGCTGATTATTGAAGGCACATTGTGCTGCTGCGAGGAAGAAAGCTCCACCAACGGTCATGAAGACTGGCACTACTGTTAGAAGACAACTCGTGTAAGGTATACTAAGTTCGGGACTCACAATTGACAATAGCTGTAGCCTGCGACATGTCCTCTGGTGAAGCATGGACCTGCGCGTTTGAAATGGCAATCTGGAATGTCCAGCCCGTGCTGAAGCCAACAATAATCTGATACCCAATCCATTTGCCAACAGATGTTTCCGTATCAAAGGTATAGAATAGGCCACAACCGATGGTTCCCAAAGCACCACCTATGATCCAAAACAGAGGTACGATGCGGATTTTGGATAGCGCGAATCCCTGTACGACGGCGGCGAGGGTTAGCGGGATGATGAATGCGAGCATCTTGACACCAGATCCGATCGGACTGCTGTTATAGACGCTCTGGAAATAGATTGGAAGATAGTAAAGGATGATGAAGTAGGCGCCGCCGAAGAAGAACATGTATATGGAGCCCACGGAAATGTAGCGTTTCATGAACTACACCCATTCCGTTATTAGTTCATATCAAAACAGAATTGGACTAGCATCATGGCTTACCAGCCGAGGAACAATCATTGCACGTTCCTTCTGGTAGACTTCCCAAGCCATGAAGACCAGAACGATCAGGCAAAAGCCGACCAGTAGTCCTATAACTTCGCTGCTCTTCCAGGAATGTGTTTGGCCGCCATACTGCAGCGCAAGGGTAAATGAAACGATCAATCCCATCATAAGGGCTGCACCGACGAGGTCCATTTGCAAAAACTTCTCTTTAGGTGTAGCCTTTGCCGGGGCTGCGATCCTTGGGGTCTTGAAGAGCAAGAATATCAGTCCAGCAGCTAGTCCCCCGATGGGTAGATTGATGTAGAAGCACTATTCAGTAGTCAGTTAAAGCACTAATATTTCAATGGCTCACATCTCACCCAGCGCCATGAAACTTTGTCAGTGAAAGCGCCGCCAATGAGCGGCCCCAAGACCGCGGCGATGCCATAGGTTGCCCCTGTAAAGCCCAAAAGCTGTGGACGTTTCTCAGGAGGCGCAGCGAACCCGATAATCGTAAAAATCCCCACGCCAACTCCGGATCCGCCGAAGCCAGCGATAGCCCTGCCGACTATGAGAGTTGTAGGGTCTTTAGCCACCGCGCAGATAAGGCTTCCCACTTCAAAAATGAATACGGCAACGAGAAACCAAAGCTTAATCGGAAAGTACTTGAAAAACTTTCCCCAGGTTGATTGGAAGGCTGCAATAATTAGCCATTTCGTAATGAGTTGGATGTAAGACCAAGTATCCGAGCATTCGTAGATGGGAAGAAAGGAGGTGCTCTATATGAAAGGTTAACATGCCGTCCAGCAACGAATGCGTCCATATGACTAACCACAGCCATATGTCATCAAATACGCTGACCCATACCACGACACTTTGTTTAGGTCATGAAATTCATCCGTTATTTTGGGAATGGCCGTGCCGAGGATGGTCTAATGAAAGCCTTGGTCAGCTGAGTGGTGCATTGCAAAACGGGGGACTGACATTGTCAAGTGCTACCAAAAACATGGCCAGCATGAGTGACAACACAACAGCAGCCAGACGGGCACCATGCGGGTATTCATCAGCGGCACGATCTTTTGCCTCGTCGTTGGCGACATCCATGCCGCCTTGTTCTGAGCTTGGCACAATGGTAGATGAACAACGTGGAGGGTCTTCAGCCGTCGCCTGCTTCTCTGAGTTGATGGTTTGCTTCTCCATTGTTGACCAAGGTAGCAAAACGGTGAAATGACAAGATGAAAAATTGCCCCTTTCCACATTACGAAATAAATAGTCTGTTTATATCGGCTTCGGACGAACTCCAGTTGCAATAAACAGACCCAGACAGACATGGCACATCTCCGAGCTAACAAGGGGTGTCGCTGGTTCGGCCGAATCAGGCTCGGTCACAGTTCAATCTTGTTCTATAATGCTCGTAAGGAGAGGTATCTGATAAGTAATATTCATACACTGTACTAAAATCAAGGACCAAAAACCCCAGACCTCTTAACGGAAGGGGCTAACAGAAAAGTAAATTTGCATTCCTTGCGAGTTGGACGTTCCCTTCGAGGTCTGCATATCTCGGCTGAATCGTCCGAAGGGCCGTTCGGACGAGCGTCCATTAGTCATCAGGAACGTCCACCTGACCCACCTGCATAGGTAGAGAGGCCTTGTCATCTGCAACCATAACGAAAAGCACCTCGGACATCTCCAGTACTAATCATCTCGGTCCAAACTTCTTGATGGGGTATCTAATCATTTCTGTACTCGCTCAACGGCTAGCTTTTCTTGGCGTGGTCGCAGCTTGCGATATCCTGACCACCGAATGATGAGTGTTCCCTCGGACGAACCCGCGGCAAAGCGCCAAAAGGTTCGCAAAGGTACACACAGCTGCTGGGAGTGCAGGCGGAGAAAAGTCAAGTGTACCTTCTCGTCGCTAGATGATGCAATCTGTATCACTTGCCATCGTCGAGGCACGAAATGCATCAGTCAAGTAATCTTGGACGGACCGGAAATGGCTGAGAGCGATACAGGAGATGCTGAGCGAGACGCTGCTATTAATCCACGACTAGAAAGGGAGAGTAGAATTTGTTCTCAACCAGATGCTTCGGTTGGCTGTTTACCACCGACTCCCTTTTCAATACATGCAACACCGGCACCGTCGATACATAGCAAAGTTAGTCAGTAACTTCACATACACAGCTATTCACTAACAACATAACTAAGGAAAACAATGTTTCGAGTTCCCTACATACTAAGGAATCACCAAGCTCACTCGCCATATCTCAGTTGCCACCAAGACCAGTATCCAGCCATGGCTCCATTTCGGAGGCTTCCGCATATCCCAGCATCACTGAAGCCCTACGAAGTTCTCTCCCTCCTCAGAAAGACATTGAAATTCTACTTGCAAGCCTCAGCAGCATGTCCATCTTTTGCTACAAATCCAGCTTCAAGCTATGCAGCTCGTGGCCGAGCGAAATGGCCAAGGAACAAATACCAGTAGCCAATCTCCTGTATTCGGAAAGCCACCCAGTCTTGTTGGCAAGACAAATGCTGCTTTTCGCAGTAGGATTGCAACACCTGTCTCCCACAAAAGCGATATCTGGCCTCACCAAGCATCATCGCGTCATCATGGAGCAGCTAGCCGACTCGGCCATAAAGCTAGTGAATACGAATGATGTCTTGTTGGGCACGTTGGAAGGTCTTGAGAACCTCATCCTTGAAGGCTTCTATCACATAGATGGCGGAAACATCCGACGAGCCTGGATCACAATGCGCCGTGCTGTCATGACAGCACAGCTATTGGGCTTGCATCGACCAGGTCACTATCGCTTGAAACTCATCAACCAGCAGAGTGATCTTGACCCTGCGGTCATGTGGGCCTGTGTGGTTTCCACAGAGCAATTTCTATGCTTGCTACTGGGTTTGCCCACAAGCACCAGCGGTGCGAGTTTCACAATCCCCAGAGCAACAAGCGCTCGTGTTGAGAGTGGCAGCTTGCCTGTACTCATCCCGGATGTAGTGCCCAAGATTATCGAACGGAATCAAATGCACGCACCCCAGGAAGCACTTGAATTAACTCAAGAGATTGATCAAGAGCTCTTGAGGGTCATTGAGCAATGGCCTCCTGCGTTCTGGCGGCCATTGCAACTTGCGGGTCTCGAAGTAGACTCGGCGGATGCGTTCTGGGAAACTCGCCGAGCTTGGGACCATATATTTTACTACTCTTTAGTGAACCAGCTCCATCTACCATACATGCTAAACCCAAGGCATATGTCGCAGAGAGTTTACTCGAGAATCGCCTGCGCAAGCGCCAGTCGTGAGATTCTGACCCGACAGATTGCGATCCGTACGTTCAACCCGGTCACCGCTGGATGTCGGATGGGCGATTTTGTGGCTCTGATTGCTGGCATGACACTAATGCTGGCCCACATCTTGAGTCACTGTAGCAAGGGAACGGAAAACCTACTCGTACACCAGCGGATTGGAGACCGGGCAACGGTGGAACGGGCTCTAGAGTGCATGGAATCTATGTCGGAGCTGCATGAGGATGTCCTCACAGCGAAATGTGCTGCCCTTCTCAAGAATTTGTTGGATATTGAGGCGAAGCCTGCAGATAGACACTCGGTTGACGGTCAAGAGGACGACCAAAACGTGATGGTAGTGAAGGTGCCGTACGTTGGTACCATCAAGATTGCGCGAGACGGTATTTCTATCACTCCCTTTGACACAGAACAGGAGCAAATTCCCCATGATGGTGTGACAATTGGGGGCTTTGGATCTATTCATATCAGAACACCAAAAGACTCCAACCATCATACCGATGCTGCGGCCGCCCGAGCAACCGCGCAGGAAGTGGGAGTCTCACCAGCGCGGAAGCATGCAGGACAGACTGCCCAGACCACATCTAGAGATGCTTTCGCACTTCCAGAGGAAACATTCCCCGATACCTCTGCTGGCATGGAGGAATGGCTTTTCCAAGGCCTCGACACTGCCTTCTTTGATGTGCTGATGAGTGGAGCTGGGGAGCAGCCGCTGAACGGCACTGACGTTGAAGGATGGAACTTTACAATCATAAATGATGACAATTAATTATTTGTAACCCATAAGGAGAATTCCTGATTTGCTTAGTGGGAGTGTTAATACTGAGAGTCTTAATATAGGCTAATCTATAAGGAAAATGCCGCCCATGTCATGCCGCCAAAAATTAGTGATGAGGGTGCACTTGGTGCGCTAGAATTAGGGTGATCATCAAAAGTAAAATCTTATGATGAGCCTGTATGGTGTTAATTGTTTGTCTAGGCCATCATTCTCATGTTTGATGACGCTCATCACGTTGATTTGTGGCTCGACATGTCGGCATTTATGATAATCGACAACCTTTTGGACATCTCTACCCACTTACCATCCTATATATTAGTTGTCAATTTTTGTTTTCTTCTGGAACTTTTCATGAGGAAGTCTTGGGCATACATTGATTTCAAAACTTAAGGCATAACCCTCACACTTTTACAGCATCCATCTCCAACAAATTGTACTCTTCAATAGCGTGACATGTAAAGATATGAGGACTCCTCCAACAGGATAAGTGACCTATGACAAGCGATTGTTTACTTTTACTTGGTATGCTTAGCATCCTGCTCAAGCGATCCAGACAAGTTAGCTGGAGTGCTTGGTTATTGCGCTCTAATGCATCCGTTGAGGAAGAACCCGAGGCTATAAAACGGGCACCCTGGTCAACAAATTAGTATTTTCAAGATTCTTCAATCCCTGTGTTTCAAGATGGCTCGCTTATTCTCCTCGGTTCAAACAGAAGCCGACGCCTTCAAACAGGCATCCGTTATCGCCGAATTTCAAGAAAGCGATGAACCCCATCGTGACATTTGATAGCTCACATTTTACGCTGTAGGAACCCCAGGCGGAAGAGAAGAACCTCGTTTCCGCGAAGACAAATGCGACAACAGAAGCAAAACCATGATTGAAGATTATTTGTCACACCGTTATCTGAGCTTGAGGGCAAAGATCGTCGCAAAGCGTGCTGGCGATGGAGTTTATCTGTACTTTGTCTATGGCGCTAGCCAGTTGGGCGATGGTAGTCTCGAGTTGGAGTGAACTTCCCCCCGAATTGCTCACAAAATAGCGTCTAGCAGCCCAGAGTCTTCGTCGTGCATGATGCGGAATAGTGGCTCCCAGACTGTGGTAGCCCGCTTTGTGATATGGCCATTTCCGGGTTTGGGCATCTGGTAGTCGATCAGCTTGTCGGCTGAGCACTCTAATAGCTCACCCGCCATGCCCGTCGAGTCTTCTAAAAAGGTTTCATAGCCATTGAGAATAGTCTTCACAGGGGTGAGACTAAGTTCAAGAGGATGTCAGTATTCTGCATTGATTCTCATAGGCGACAGACACAAAATCTTACCATTCAGGAGTGACAGCGGCAATCATCTCAGGTGGCACGATGGGCATGCTCACAGTCCCCGGCATGACACAATTGATAAAGATATTCTCTTTTTGCTTCAGCAACGGGCACTACGCCCCGTATGAAGTGGTTCACTGCAGCCTTGGAGCCACAGTATACCGGGTACGACTCGTAGGGGAAGATCGCGCCAATACTACCCGTGACGACAATGCGACCACCAGGCTGTATGTTATAGCACATAAAATGGGTTGCTAGTTGGGTACCATACACAATTAATGTCCACGACGGACAGATCCGGTGGCGGCGGGATGTTGTTAGCGCTATTGTGCTTAGAGTCGTAAATGTAAATGGAAGACGTATCGACAATACCAGCATTAGCACATAACACATCAATACACCCCATAGCTGATGCACTTGCAGAATACACTCTATAGACACAGAAAAGTCGGTGCAGCCTATTGCATATGGATCAACTGGGCTAATTATTACTTTGAAGACACAGGTTGTCTCCTCGATATGCATATGACAAGCCAACTATGTGTGCATGCTAATTGTGCATCTAGATCCTTTCTTGTGGTTATGGTCTCTCTTTCTGGCTTATTCCCGTTGTACCATTAGATCAAACTGTTTAAGGTGTGGCTCGGTTTATGCTGTGCTAAAATGCTGGTGAAATAGTTATAATGCCCTTTAACAAGTCAGAGGAGGGTAGCTTTGGGGGCATAGCAACATATTTAGCCCACCACAGAAATAGTTGGCCGCTCAAGCGGCCCCTGTCCTTGACGACGTAGGGTTATAAATCTGATTCATTTAGCTACCGATAATATAAGGGACGTTGTACCCAAGCTCTTTTTGGATGTTCTTTAGATCTATAGGAAGTCGTTAAAAACCATAAACATTACAGAGGACTTATCTATGGATAACCAGGGACAATAAAAGGGTGAGAGGGCAGTACCAATCCTATTTTTATCTCATTTTCTTGGTGCAAAGAAATCCGTTACATTGATTACTTCTGCTAAACAATGGAGATCATAGCTAAGAGATACATCCATGGCATAACATTCATATTTGTGTATCCATCCAGTCTGATTGAATCTCTAATTCTCCGAGCCATTTGACCTATCAGCCCGAGATCGAATAACGTACGATCTTCACAGGAAGGCAGCAAAGTGGTGAGGTCTAATGTCTTGAGCCATCAATTGGTGATTGGCGACCATATCCGAATTCGGGATTCTGTATGCGGGGATGAGAAACATCAAGCTCTCCGCCCAGTTCAGGATGGGAAAGTGATAAAAGAAGGATCCCGGGCAGCAACAGGAATGCATCCATAGGGTATTCGCGACGGGGTAGATTCCATTAGCGAGAACGGATTCCTGGTCATACTCATACGGCATTGCATACTCGCATTGCGTACGACGTATACCATAGATAAGCTCATTGGGTTGAACCAAGAGTTCTTCACACTGAGCAGTGCAGATAGGAAAGATCTGTTCCATGGTGGGATGGCAACTTTCCGGGAGAAAGGCGCTGGCTGCTGTGTCCAGTGAGGATATGGAATATGGGACCTCGGTCCAGATAGTAGCAGCGTTCGTTACCAATTGACGTCACTGAGCTGGAGTTTGCGGGAACGGAAGGCGGACCGGTTCGCGCCGGCTTTGTCCATCCGCTGGCCAGTGGGGGTGCGCTTTTCTTGGGTTGCTGCTTTGGGATATCTCAGTTGGAAGTTCTTCCGGTTAACCAGGGGATATTGCTCACTCTCAGCGGGTTCGGGTTCGGTCGATGCCTCGTAGTTTAGGACCAGGTTCTTGATGCGCTGCTGTTCTTCCCGATCGGCCTGTTGCTGGCTCCGCATGGCAATAGCAAACGTTGAGTCCGACGGGAGATCGATGGTGCGGGTCTAGATAGGATTAGCAATCTGCAGAAAGAATATTGCGGATATGGATGGAAAAGTCCTACTTGTTGCTTGTTTCCCTTCTTTGTCATCAGGGAAAAGGCCATTGTCTTAGGCGCAACCGGTTCCGCCGGGACCGGCTCAGGGCTGGAATCGCTAGGCATGTTTTCGCGGAGACGTTTCATGGGAAGAGGAATATCAAAGACGATCTTGCGTTCAAATCGTCTCGAGTCCATGCTCTCGGCCATCATCTTTTCGAATTCTCGGTCAAATTCAGCCTCGGTCACTGGGTCTCGCTCCTCTTCCTGTCTGGTGACGATGATTTGTTCGTCCTCGGACTCGCTATCGCTGTCGTCATTCGCCTCGGGATTTGGTCCAGACGCCTTCGACGGGTTAAACGGGTTAATGGGGCGTACTTCATGCAGAATAGATGGGGGACCTACTTCGGCCTCATCGCTGGATTCCTGGTCTTCGTCTATTTCGGGAATAGCATCCTCCTCAAGGTCCTCGTCAGAAGAGCTGCTCTCCGCATCTTCTTCGTCGGCTTCAACTAGTCTCTCGGAATCCTGCACGTTGTAGTTCAGGGCAACGGCTTCGCTGAAAATCCGGGTTGCTTCTTCACCATCGGTAGCAAGCTTCCACTGCGGGCGAATAGAGTGGTATGTATCCTGGACAAGAAAGTCGACATCCATGGGCAACGGATCCTTGGTAAATAAGTAGTACTGGAAGAAGGCAAGGAAGAAATCCAGTTTCTTCTTAGCAGAGCCACGGTCGAAGCAGTGGCCACACGTATCAAGAAGAGTGCACGCCAAGCGCAAGCGGAAGTAGTCATCCGGCAAGTCCAGCATACTGATCTTTCCAGGGGCCGGGGTACCACCTTCATGGCCAAAGGTGATAATTCGGTATAACGTGTCGAAGATCACGGGGGAGTCAATCATCTTGTAGTTGTAGAGCTCACCTAGATATTTGATTTCCGCAATGCGCTTCTGGTTAAACTTGAAGTCGTTCTGCTCAAGGCCAAGCGTGACCTGCTCCAGAACGTTGTCGACGATGCCAATGACGAAATCTTGGTGGTACCGGTACAAAGCACTGACAAGAATTGCCAAAAGGTGAATGCTACCATATTTCACCTTAACCGGTTTGCTGAACACACGTTCCAGAATCTCGACGACCTCTCGCTCCTCCCAGTGAAGTTTCCGGATGGATTTCAAGATCTTGGTGTAATTCCGCTTGTTCATATCCAGATAGATAAGCCGGCGGATGTACTGCTCCATGGGTGTACGTTCCTTCTGCTGGATAGCCGGGCGTGGTGGCGGGTCAACGTAGTAGATGGCATTTTCGATAACCATCCGCTCCTGCTGGGCCAGATGTTGCACGGTCTTCTTGCGGCTCAAGGTCTCGAGGAAAGAAGCCATCCGGGGTGATGACTCAGGGTTGCGCAGAAGGTAGCGGCCGCAATTCTCTAGCAAATGGCCGATAATTTCAATGTTCATGCGCGAAAATTCGTCAAGCGAAACCTTGAAACAATGAAAGATGATGTGCTCCGGAACGACACCGAACTTGGTCAATTCAGCGAGGTAACGAACATTGCTCATGCGTACTTGGCCGAGGAATTCCTTGGACTTGCGCCGCTGCAGACTTCGGAATTCTTCATCAAGGTACGTGGTCAGCCCCTGTGGAATATCTGGCAGGTACTGTCCAAGCGTTGCCACCAAGCGAGCATACAGAGGCAAAAGATCAATGCGACCCTTGGGGATGTCCGACACGGCTTTGACTAGCCTGTTTCGTGATGCTTTAGAGTTGACCCAGCAGAAATCGAGAGCAAACTGGTCGACCTGATCTTTGGTTTGCAACTCGGGAAGCTTGGCAAGAAGGGAGTCCACCTGCGCACCCACAGTCTTGCTGGCAATGGCAGTTGACTGGTCGTCGGCCTCCGCAGCAGACTTCTCATCCGAAGCCTCGGCCGAGTCGGCGGTTTCGCCATCTGGCTTCTTTTTACCTGACTCCTCGCCTTCGCCCTTCTTCTTTTTGCCATCCTCGAGTAAGACCGCAGGTACCTTGCCCTTCAGATCGACCAGATTCTCGTAGAAGCGTCTTTCCTCCTCGTCTTCCCAAATCCCGGCACCTTCACCTTGGCCTCGTAGGTAATCAGTGGTTTTCACAAGGCCAATCCCACCACTGGCAGAAGCATCGGTGGGTTCCTTCTGGGCTAGATCGGGCATGTCGGTTCCCAAAGCCTCGCAGAGCACCTGGGTATTGGCCACTAGCTTCTCGAGGACCTTGGACTGCTTCTCGAAATTAGCCTGGCGGTCCTCGAAGATCTCGCCACTCTTCACGTATGCTTCAGCATTACGGCGGTTTTGCTGTGCCAGCGCTCTCTGATCTCGAACCACGTGAGCCTTGACATCCTCGAGGTACCGGTTCAGAATATTTCTGAACCGCTGCTGAGTCTTCTCCGGGGTCAGGGGCAAATCGGTCTCCAGGTGGGCATCCCCGTTGGTCTCTGTAGTCTGCGCATCCGCGCCAGAAGTCGTAGTAGCGCCATCCGCCTCAACGGTTTTCCTGCTATCTTCAGCAAGCTTCGAGCCGACGATATCCCAGCTAAAACTCTTCACAAACAAGACTGCAAGGGGCAGGTTCGTATGATCACGGTCATGACCGAGCAATTCCTTCAAAACTTCCAATGGGAACGGGTCGGCTTGTTTATCCTGGTCCTTCGCGCCCGCAGTGGGAGTCTTAGCTTTCAGCGGCGCATCAGACGGCTTATTCCCAATGCCAACTGCCCCCTCTTTACCCTTCGCTCCCAGTTCCTCAGGTCGCTCGACGTCATCGAGAGTCTTCAGCACATTGACCAGCCAAAGCTCTGTAACAACGCGGAGAAGAACGCGGTGTCGAGACAGACGGTCTTTCTCCTCGCGTTCCCGGATTTCCTGGCTGAGTGCCTTGAGCTGCGCTTTATCCGGTGTGCTTAGTCCCCGGCCGAGCAGCCAGCCGATCTGCCGTGTAAATTCCCATGGCCCGAAACGCTGGTGCAGTGCACTCACAACCTCCACTCCAGCGGCAATTTCTCCGGGGGATTTGAGCTTGCAGAGGCCTTCGTAGCAGGCGGAAATGATCTCGGAAAGGTACTTGTGTAGCGAGAGGGTGCGGATGTCAGCGAGGAAAGTGGAAAGGGCGGAGGCACTAATGCCGGTGCGTAGGCGTTTGATGAAGGCAGTGTTCTTTTTGAGCGCTGAGTCAAGGGACTTGCTAGTGGAGAAGACATCTGGTTGTCGGTCGTTAGAATCAGCTCCAAGGTGGGCCGCAATGACATTTCGTCATAAAGGGAGGTAGAAGAGATTTTACCGGATTCGCCTGCCCAGGCTCGCTCGTTCAGGTCGCGAAGCTCCCCTGCAATAATAAAGTCAAACGTCAGTCAAGATCTCCAAGGCGAGGTGTAGTAGACCATACTTTTACGTTGGCGATCCATAGTTTTGTATCACAGGCTCAATCGTGGGGTCCTTTCTGAATGTCCGATAGGAAAGCGCATAAGTCACTTGAATCCCACATTGGGGGAAAAGAAAAGATAAGAGAACAGGGCAAAGCTCCAACGCTTTGAAGTGAAGAGAAGCTATGAGAGCAGGTCGAAGGTCTAAAGGTCGAAAGATCCAAGGCGGAGTGGAGGTGAAGGCGGACTTTTATTTGCTTATCTATTTATCCACCGGACACTTGTGCGATAACTTCTTGTACTTCACTCGTTTACTTTCAGTTACTTTCATCTCTTAACCGTTTCTCATGGTTGTTCTTTCAATTTCAAGTTCAATTTCAATCTCCATTTCAGTTCTCAACTTGAACCTCCTTTGCGATTCTCAATTTGAAAGTCCCTCATTCATGCCCCGAAATCCCCCACTTCCCAAGGTCCCACCATGTGTTCACTGCATCAAAGGACGATCATCGCAGCACTAAATGCTGTTTCGAACCATTCTAATCCCCACTATGCACCTCTGTGAACCCCATCTCCTTCCCCTTTTCCGATCTGTACAGTCGTTCTTGCAGCTGGTGCTTGCGGTCCTCGTTACTCCAGCTTTGTTGGCGATCAAAAGTCGGCTTCCACGACTTCTGTGGAGACATGTCTTCTCGGCTGGGACGCGATGAACCAGTGGTATTGTTTGAAGAGGTAGGGTTCTGAGCGAAGGGGAGAACCATAGTGTGTTCTTTGCCGGTATTCGGGATTTGACCGTGGCTATCATTGTAGTTGTTTGATGCCATTCTGAGTGATGAGGTAGATAGTGTAAGATCAAGATCAGGATGTAAGATGCTTGCCAGCTATTAGTTTAGAGCTAGCTTATGGTAGTATAGAGAAATGATAAACCGATATTGAGAGTTTTCAATATTGTGTTCACGGCTCATCTGCTTGTCCTTTTATACCGCTTCAGTGCGGGGTATTCCAAATTTGAATGTGGTGGCAATGAGGGAGATTCTGGGTGAGATTCATCCTAGTGGATCTTGCACAATGATACATATCAAGAGTACCTCTCACAAGCCACAAGGAAGTATTTCATCTGCATTCGGGTGGAGGGGGATGTGACATGCGAGTGGCGAAGACATCAGGCTATCTCTAGGAGTAGAAGAACTGATATGGTAAGGGTACAAAGGGACATCATCAATTCCTTCTAACACAATGACAACATAGCTAACATTATAGAGTTTGTCAACAGTTGTGTTTGTACACGAACTTGATATCAACGCAGCAATGGCACAAACCCTGCAGCGAGCATCTGCTGTATCACCTTGGATCCAGGCGAGTCGAATGCTTTGTGACTGAATGAACCCATTACGCTTATAAGCATGACTGTTACAATGTTATATTCCAATCAGATTTCATTTCTGTGCTGGCGAGAAATATGACCACTGTTTAGGTACTACACCGTTATATCCTATACATTACAAGGGTAACAAATCGTTCGAACAGATACATTGAAACTGACGAGCTAACATACAAGTCGTGAGTGCGTTCAACCGTTGGAAAGCAGACTGACAAAATGGCAAAACCAACGAGGCAAAACCAGAAATAGGATACATATAGTCCGCGAAGAGCGCGTCACTTGAACAGTGTCAGGAGACACTAAGGGTCAGGTTGACGAAGTCTCTCGAAAGAGATACCTGCAACGCATGAGAGCCGGTATCAGAATGACTGATTTCTAGGGCAAACAAAACGGCCTATAATGGCCAAAAGAAACATGACGCGTTGGAAGCCAACTTCGGGATATCAAGGCCCGACCAAAACGATATACACGTGCTTTTTGGAGACCAGAAAATCGTACACGTCGATGCTATAACAAGTTTGATGCTATAACAAGTAAAAAAGAAAAAAAGCAGAAACAAAGCACAAACAAAAAAACAAGGATGTTGATAATAATGAACAAAAAACAGGGTATGCCTCACGCCACGCTATGCGAGTCTCCTTAGCAGCCAGGAAGACCAAGAATCACTGGAAATATGTACTGAGAAAGTCCATCCGACGGTGGACAGAGATAGGAACTTTTTCGGTGCATGATTCATTTGGGCTTGCGCCAGAAGTATTGCTAGAGACAAATAAGTGGGAATTCGGAGACACAAATGGATGCATATGGGACATGGAGGTACTAACCTTGTGTTGCTTCCGACAGTTGCGCAGGCCAGGCTTCCGAAGATCATCCACCACAGCGGACCGTCGCATAACATCGTCATCCTCGTCGGGAACGTAGTAATATTCACTCTCAAGTGGCTTGCCAGCGGCATCCTTGCCTTCGCGGGCAACTCTGCCAATAAACTTGGTCGATTCGAGAATGTTGCGGATATCAGACCTAGAGAGGCCGGTGGGGTACTCGTGGCCGGACTTCCAGTACGCGGGAGGGAGGTTGTTCAAGATGATGGAGAACGGCGTGGAGGACAGTCGGGAGAAGGCGAGTTGGTTGGCAGCGTGGTTGCGGACTCTCTCGGACTGTTCGTCGGTGTACTGAGGCTTAGCCTCGGGAGTCTCAAATTCCTTGTCCTTTTGGACGGTGGCTGGCTGTCTAGGGGACCGGGTGGGCTGGAGAGGTTGGGCGGGCAGCAGGCTTCGAGGAGAACGAGTAGTCTGAACAGGGGAATCACCCGCCCGGACAGAAGCCATACGAGGAAGAAGGTTCTCTCCGAATGGTCCGAAGGAGTGAATGATAGGATCATTCTCTTCGTCATTATCGGAGAAGTCTTCCGATCTACTGAGGTCACTCAACTCGCTTGCCCGCGAAGTGTGAAGCATAGCAGTAGCACGACGGGCACTCTGAGATATCACTCCAGTGACAGTGTTGTGACGCTTCAGAGGAGAGGGCTCATCCTCAAACACCACTACTGCAGCACGAGAACGAGAAGGTGTGAAAATTGGCGAGGATGGGGGGATGGCATGCTGAACAGCAGGTGAAGGAGAGACAGGCGATGCCAGACGCTGGCGATCCAGGAGCGGACTTTCCTGCAGCTCTCGTCGGGATTGGCGTCGCTGAGTTGGTGTTGCTTCATCACTGGTCTGTTCCGAGTCTGTAGACGGGCAGTCCCTTCGTTCGCTGCGAGGCCATTGGACAAGAACACGAGCCTCATGAACATCTATCATGATATCTGCATCTTTGATGTCCGAGGTAAAGGTCTTGCCTTTGGCCAAGTCATACTTCCTCCCTTGGCAGTGAATCTTTATCCCATTCCATCCCATGCACACGATTTCAACCCTATCCCGATCGAACGGGTTGGGAGCCGGCTTATATGTAGCCTTGACATGAACACGAGAGATCATACGGCTAGCAGCGAGTTGATGATGGCACGAGACACTGGATCTGCCCATCAGAATGGGCTCCCCACTCTCCAGTAGCATTATGGCGGGCACAGCAGACAAGGGCGCGCGTTCGAGAGCAGCAGAGAAGGACCGTGGGAGGGAAGGTCGGGAGGTTGCGACACCTGGAGGAGGCGAAGAGGACATGATATGGGTCGACGAGGTCGGGACCGGGGTGGGATACGTCGAGACATCTGGTTCGCGTGCAACACGCTTTTGAGGCCGAGGAAGGGAGGGCGACGAGCTCGGCTCAAAGGCAGGCAACAAAGTTGCAGGACGTTTCACGCCCAAGATCGAGCCAACTCGGCTCTTCAATGGAGAGGACTCCATAGTAAAAGGTGGGACGAAGTCGAGCGAGCACTCCTACTCACGAAAGAAAAACTTGAGTCGAGGTCGAGGACCCGCGTCTCCGTGTGTTATACGAACGCAGAGAAGTGCCTAGAAATTTCTAAAGAAGAGAAAGACCCGAGGCCTCTCCTAGAGAAAAAGGTGTGGTGGGAGGAAAGAAATTGATCAAGGAGTAAGGAGGAGAAGCATTGAAGAAAAAGGTCGAAAGGGTGTGTGGTGTGTGGTGGTGGAATGCACTGGGGCGGAGGGTCTCGTCCTGCGCGGAAATGCACGCTTACAGTCTGAGACGCGTTCGATAGGCGCCAACCACGCTCCACCGCAGGTTCGCGATTTCAATTTCCGCCTTTAGATATTGTATAAAATAGTGAACAAATAGTGACTTGTAAATTGACAGACGAAAACGTGAAAAGGCGCGAATTAAAGGGCGTTCTCTCTTAATTCATGCTGTCAGCTCTATACACTGCGGCGCGTCCGCGTCTCAAAGCACGTGACCCCACGCGAGACAGTAAACTGCTCTCGGGTTATGGGGTTAAGGATGTATCAGGAATGATATTCGTGACTTCAAAATTGTCCTTATTTCGCAAATAACAAATGATCCAAGGGGGTTATTTAGAGTGTTCGCCTATTCAAGTATCAGGAGCCAATGGTAAAATTTAGGCAGCTTCTCCGAACTCATACATAGCTAATACTAGGGTATACTTCGTACAATTCATACAATTCATACAGTTCATACAGTTCATACAGTTCATACAGTTCATACAGTTCATACAGTTCATACAGTTCATACAGTTCATACAGTTCATACAGTTCATACAGTTCATACAGTTCATACAGTTCATACAATTCCCAGCAGAAAATGCAAGCCCCCTACCCCCCACTTACACGGAATCCATCACCGGTTATCCTCGTCGCGTCCCCCCAGCCATTTGCCCGACCACCTTGATATTATTTTGGCTAAATCTTTAGTCAAATCAAGAGGCTTTCTCTCCATAGGCATATGAGCTAAACTCCAGCCTGATCAATTATGAGAAATAGAACAAAATCTAGATTTTTCCACTGGGCTTTTTGTTGACAAGTGCTGGTGGGGCCTCGGTTAGTTTGATTTTTGGTATGTTTTTTGGTATAGCTCACCTCACCGGTCTTATAGAAATCCCCAGCATTAGCAAAGGATCTTCTTGAATATCTTACGTGTCGGAATGGTTCCATATCAGCTGTGGAGTTCTACCCTCTCAAAACCCGATCCCCTTGCCTAACATATGGGTCCAACACATGTAGCCTAACAGTTATATAAAACAGTAACTATAGAAATTATATTAACTAATCGATAACAAGAGATAATACATAAAAACCGAGGTAATTGAGAAATTACCATTTCCTACTAAAGCTCTATAGTGTAATTTTGCTTATTATGTTGAAATTTTCGCCCCCTTCCCTCCTCGAGCTGCAGTTAATGGTCAATGGTTGGCTTTGTATTTTTTCATTCAGCCTGACGTACATTCTTATTAGCCATTTTATTCCAACTCACTCATTTTTGCTTTGGCAGCGACCCCAAAGCTGTTACTCGGTAAACTCAAACCAGTTTGCAACATAGCGTTTCTTTAGATTCCATTGCAATTCCACGTCCAGCTCTGCCTCTTCAGGTTCTTCTCCTTCAAAGTCTCAGAAATCAAACCATGAATGGTAGATGGTGTATATGTCTTTAATTAAGAAAATATCCCGTCAATCTCAAACATCCAAATATCCCTGCTGTAGCTTCCCTATTAGCTCTAGCTATGATGCTTGTTTTGGTACGGAGACAAAGTGTTCTTCTCCCCGATATAGATAGTGGCCACCGTTGATGGCCATTCGGACTTAGCTCCTAAGAGGTTATTTAAGGGTACGTGAACCTCTATGTCCTTTGCTGACACCGATGTTGTCGAAAAATAGACTTGACTGTTATAAGTGATGGTCTGTCCCAGATTTCAACTAGAAGCGAAGTTTTACTGTTAGACTTCACGGATGAGACACGCTCCTCTGCAGCGTAGCCCATATCGATGGTCTATAGAGTGACTAGACAACACCACCCAGCGTGCTGATGGTATATATTCCATGCAAAGTAAATGATCGACAAATATATTGCCCGTAAGAGAGTCCCTGGATCTAGGACTACTCTAATGAAAGGAAGCCTTCCGACAATATCGTACTCAATTGACTGTCGACTCCTAATTTGAGGTACTTGTATAGCACCTTAGGCGGCAGCTCACAATTCATTTCGAGGTTCTTCGATGCCTATTTCCCGGTCGCAAATCAAGAGAGGGGTGTTGAAGGGGTCGGGCGCAACATGTGTTGTAGGTTACTGTATATGGCACAGAGTGAGCCTTGTTTACATGGCGGAACAATTGCATTGCACGCATGTTGTTTGATGAAACCATTTTCAGACACAATTGTGTATGTCTATGTTCCTGTTCCTAGGAATTACCAAATCAAGACTCCACTCTCAGAGGCTGCAGTGCAGAACTATACTATCAACAAAAATGCCTTAAGTCTTAGTTGGCACGATTTATTAGGGCTTCACTCCTATATATATATTGGCACGTGATTAGCAGGAACTACAAATTTTCGCATGACATAGGAAAATTCTTTTCAAGTAGACTACAATTTCCATGATTAAATGGCCATTTTCCATTACCAAAAGATATAGAAGCAATGACGCAACCATGCATGCTATAGCTATTGGGTGGGGTCGTGCATCTGGCGTTTCATAATGTACACGACATGTCACATACTCCAAGCGCTTGCCGCCACACTAACAAATAATTAGCTGGTCCCTCACATTGTGGGGAACTGTAAGTCGCTCAAATACAACGACACTGAAGTTCATATATGTCACATTGCGAATTGGCAGGTTATGCGAAGGACCCCTACATTGACGGCCGGTAAGGATAGGTAGCTGGTTATGGTGATTACTTTATAATGGGCGAGGAAGCAGAAAAGAAAGCTGCAGAATATCATTCAAACGATGGAGAAAATAGCTTAAAAACAGGTAGTGCATATCTGTTGGACTAGATCACCGAAGAGCGGCCAGCCGATGACTGACTGTTACAGAACCAGCTGTGTGCCATGATTCTCCCCGTTGAATCAACCCATACGCTCGAGCTTTTCACTTGAAGCGAGGCACAGGATGAAATAAATGACCAAAAGTCCAAAGAAAAACATCATGTGGGGCGATCCAAGCTTCAGTCACCAGGACAAAGACGAAAGGGGAGGGAACGAGGGATAGATTTGAAATCAAGAACTGATTGGTACTTGAAGATAAAGAAGGTAAATCTAACCGTCAAATAAAAAAAAGATATCGCTCCCATCAATGTGCCTGACCAGGGGGTAAATATGGTCATAAGAGAATAAAACAAAAAATATGCAACGAGGATTGGATTTCGGGCCCAGTCACACATAGAACAAAATAGAACTTAAGATACACAGAAGAGAATAATGATCCTTCGAATAAGAAACCGTGAATATAGACAGATGCACATAGGGAAAAGAGACGAGAGCGGTAGCTCTGCTGGCCCTAGTGTAATTCAAGCATGGGAAGCTCATCGAGTTTCGCGTGGCAGTGTAAGGATTGCTGCCGACCAAAAAGCGGTTGCGACGTTTAGTCGTAGAAGACGTAGTAGGCATTGCCGGAGGTGACACCGACCTAGGGAGATATATCATTAATATGGAAATTTGCAAACGGGGAGGTTTGGGACGAAAAACTTACTGTGCAGCCGCTGTTGCCGCTGATGAGACCATTGGAGTCGTAGAACTTGCCATTCTCGTAACGACACTCGTCACTGAGGTTGTCACCAACAAGCTTAACGTTGAAGTCGAGAGTCTCGGTGGTGGTCGGGGTGTTGGGGAAGATGGACAGGAACTTTCCGGCCTTGGTGTAACCAACACCAAGGTTGATGGGAGCCCAGTTGCCGATGGGCTCGCTGCCGTCACCCCATTGGCAACCCTTCTCTGTGGACACGCCCTTGGGGTTGACATAGTACTGGGCGGATGTGACCTTACCCTCCCAGAGGAAGTACTTGTCACCATCGGGGCAAGTCAGATCGTGAATAACACCGGGGGAGGCGGCGAGAGGAACGGTCTCTGACTCGGTACCGGGGTAATCAGTACGGCAAACGGCAACGTCCTCGGACATGTTGTTCTTGACGTGGACACCGCCAACACCAGGAATGCAAAGCTGCTTGTGGTCACTGTTGGTGAGGTAGAGCTTGCCGTCGGTCTTACATTGGAGACCACCGACGGACTGGCCAGTACTACCTTGGGTGGAAGGCCACTGGGACTTTTGGTATCCAGGTGGGCAAGCGTAGGAGCACATGGCACCGTGGTGGCACTCATCACCAGTAACGGCGGTCACAATATCGCTAACCAGGTCATCGAGGATAGTGACGTACTGGATACCGGAGTAACCACCGAGACCGAGGTAGTCAAGGGCGACAGCACCGTAATCCGAAGGGAAGTCACCGCAGTCAATCTCTCCATCGGGGAAGTCAGCGGTGATGCCGGTGGCACCAGAGCTGCTCGAGCTAGAAGCGCTGGTGGTAGCAGCGGCAGCTGTGGTGGAGCTAGAGGTGGACTCAGCTGTGCTTGTCGAGCTGGCGGGGGTGATAACAGCCGAGGTCAGTTGGAGGATCGCAGGGGCAACGGTAGCGGTTGTTGTTGGGACGGAGGTGGAAGTCGACGAAGAAGTCGACGTGGAAGTCGGCGTGGAAGTCGAAGAAGAAGTCGACGAGGAAGTCGGCGTGGGTGCGACAGTGCTGGAGCTGCTAGATGGGCAAGCAGCAGCAACGGCAGAGTCCAGCCACTCAAATTGATGGCTTGCAAGACCCTCACAGGCTTCCTCGATGCTGATGGATTGAGCACCTCCGGACTTAGACGGGTCCAATACGACAAAATCATACACAACGGGGCCGGCGACCGAAACGGTCTCAGTCTCAGTAGCGCGCTTGTGGACGTGAGCGTGGCCATGGCCGTGAGCGGCCGCAAGGCCAGCCGTCGCTAGCGCAGCCACGGTGTTCTGGAACTTCATCGTAGTGGTAATGCGAAACTATTGATCATGTGTTAGTTGTGCCAAATCCACATATAGTTCTTCTCGCCCCGTGATTTCCCGCGGCATAAAGTAGCTTGGACGCGATTGAGTCCCTGCAACCATATATCGCGTTTGCTGTGTTGCGCAATTCCCTGTATAGTCCCCTCACAACAATCCACACCACACCACATTGTGAATAATATGTAGAGATAAACAAGAAATAGGACATACATTCAAGGGTTCAAGGGTAGTCGCGCGTTTGTCGTAGACGGTCGAGTAAAGGACAGCGGTTTTCAAACGAATGTGGAGAGAACGAATCCCTCTGGTATGGGAAAACTTCAAGAAAGGAGAGCTGTGGGAAGACTGGGGAAGAAGAAGTCAGGGAGAGGAGACAAAAAGGAGGGGGGCGATTCGGTTTATGCCCCAATGGCGTTAGCGTGATAGTCACGGGGAAAAGGGGCAGGTACGGGATACGGAGTACAAGTACAGCTTCGAGATCCAAGCTGTCTTACACTGCCTACCTTAGTAGTGGACCCTAGACAGAGTCTGGATACTACGTACTTACTTGCTTGGCAATATACAATATAAGTTAAAACCCTTTCTAAGAAATCATCTTACTTCATACAAGTCATTCCCTCTTTCTTTCCCATCGGGATAGTTTTATAATTGATCCATTTCCTTTTTTTTTTTTCCTTTGTTTACCTTTGGTCCCTGCGGCTTGGCGTTAAAACGAGATTAAAACTGCCAGGGGGAAGCCAATCAGAGGCAAGGATTTCTCCTGTTTGGGCCCCAGAATTCAGGTACACCAATCAGGTACTCACTTGGCCTACTGAAATTCCTTGCGTATCCATGGGTACCAGGAGCATTTAATTATATTCATTTTTAACTTTTTCTTACAACATATGTTGTATGCCTTTATTATTCAATTCTTCCAACGTTACTCAGTACTCCGCACTTGAATAATACAGCAATTTATCAGAGCACGCTATCGAAGTGGCTTCCACCTAATACTGTTACAATTTTTTGAAACCTTACTTTGTTAATTGACTGCTGTTGCAGACAACCCCTAACCATCCCAGGGGTAATGATTGTAGGGCTTGTAGGGAGACGCTTAAGTATAAGACTTACACCCCCTGACAGCCTGTCCTAACCTGACCGATCTACTTCCGTCCTTGCCTAGCTCTTCCAAGACTTACAGTGCGGTGTGCGTAGCCAGCAAGGGGATTTCCCCTGACGGTGCTAGCGCTCGCTCCCTCGTCCGGTTCGTATTCCACTTTAACTGGACTCAGATTCTAGCCTACGAATACCAAGTTGAATCATATATGGAGAACCAGATCTGACATGCGCATGGCGTTGTAAATAAAATTAAACATCAGCCCACGACGTGAACATTCCTCCGTGTATAAATTTCCTCCAGAAATTCAGGAGGTACGGAGTATAGAGTACCTACATCGGAGGTCCGTTGTGCTCCCTAGGTAGACTTCGAGCCATAATCAAAGCCCGCAGTGATGACGACTCCGCGCTTTAAATTTCTTAATTCACACACTTCTCCATAATCTCCATGGTCCCCTCTAGCAGCCGAAAGTGTCGCTCCGCCCATCCACTTTCGATAATCGACCAACCAGTGGAACAATGATAGGCGAGCTACGGAGTGGAAGCCGACGGACTTGTCGATCCACAGCAATCTTAGTCCTACTGTTGTTGGACGGCACGGCCTTGTCCGCGTCATAGCACGCTCGAGCAGATCTTTAGAATTACACTAATTTTTACGCTAATGTATTATCGTATCAAATATCCGACAGTATCACCCACATTCTCCCCGTTCTGCATACAATAACGAAGTTCAGCCGAGGCGGGGATCTGACTACGCCATGCTTTTGATGTGCAAATCCTACTCAAGCCACAGTTGATACATGTATCTCCAAGCAAACAATTAAAACCAACACTAAAGTATCAAACCTGCCTGTTCGGGTACAAATGTTCAGCTCCACAGACCTCCGATCCTTCCGATGCTTTCAATTTTGTTTTAGCTGGTGCCTGCTACAATGATTACAATATCTATCAACCCAATTCTTTTTATCTACGAAGTACTTGATGCTTTACAGCAGATTCGAGTATCGCTTAAAGATACATTGTATATCATAGGAAGATGCTTGCGCAGCTCTTTAGATTATTTCCGGTATGCAGATAATTATAATTGGTATTTCGATATATATCATACTCCATTCTGCACACGTTCAAGCACTTTATATATTAATACCGGAGACTGCCCACAGTTTGGCTTCTCGGGGACCACCGTTCGTATCATATGAATTAATTTAATTTTCGTAGGGTTTCCAGTGCTGATTATTATTTCATTGTGGCCCACTTGCAAAATATAAGGTGCACACCCGCAATGGATTGGCTATCATTGATAGCTACATGGAGTATTCAGTCGTGTGATATCAGCTGTATGGATTGTTAATGTGTGTTCTACAACAATTCTGCCTCGCCCCTGGTGTCCTTGATTTTAGTAATATGATCTGTTTGCTTAGGTGGCTCAAGATAGTACCTAGTACGGAGGGTTCATGTAAGAACGCCCTGATGTAACTTTGAATCTTTTTAGATGTATGTATGCAAAGGTGATAAAAACCATAAACCGTACAGAGGACTTTTCTATGTATAACTAGGGACTAGGGATAACCATATAGTGTTCAGCATGCAAGTACGACCCTCGGTAATCTGGCATCCTACCAATCCTGAAGCCTGGTCTAACAATAATATATGTATTGTGGATGGATCTTGTCTTAGCTGTCCTTCTGTGTCTTACAATGTGCGACATGCAATTTTTCACTCTCAGTCACTCCCACACCGATAAAATGAAATCCAACAGATCTGGATAGTTTAAATCCTCTATAGAAATAGCCTATGATACCTATCAACATATATTACAACAATGGTCTGCTCTACATGGCGATCCAACCTATTGTCTATAAATAGTTACCCAAGCCGCGATAAACTTGGCACTCTATATGGTGGTGAACACTTTTCGTAAGATTCATTTTTCTGAAAGCGAGGGAGTACTCTATGATGCATATTTTTAGATAATCCGAAACAGCCTAAGATTGCGGTGATTGTCAAGCTTATTCCGGCCGCATACATAGTTCCCCTTATCACGTGTGGTCACTTGAAACACGCTCATCAGCCACTTCAGACTTCGTACCTTTGCATACAATAAGAGGTACTACCGGAAGAAAATCAACCCAATCATTCATATCCAGAAACACAGTTTACATGATAACCACCATGCAGGATCTCATAAACTCTGTAAATATGTGAGCTGCGGCTGAGATTTTTGATCGCATGTATACAAGCCACGCCATTTGATTTCATATGTCGCTACCGCTCCCTCACCATTGGTCTCATATATAGTTCAAGTCCGCCATAGGTACGGAGTACTGGTGTCACTATAGCAAGGTCGAATCTGAAAATTATGCGTGGGTTCTTAGACTAGTTAGGTGTGGTAGATGCTGCAGACTGGTAGGTCATGCCTTTCATCATTCACGTCAAGTTGCAACAGATAGTTACATATGTAGTGAGCTCGAGTCTGCGGATAGTACATCGGTGGACTCCATCTCATTTTTGCTTTGGGCGGAAAATGTATTGACGGTGATCATGGTATCGTTCCATATCAAGGTTGAATCGCTTTCTGTGTTTAGGTTATTGGAAATGAGTTTGTTTTACAAGCCATGTCAGCCTCTGGGATATATATACTATTAGGATTTCGAGATGAGATATTTGGACATACCGAAAAAAGTCAACAAGTCAACTGTCGTCGATTTACATGCCGATCGAGATTCGCACTTTGGAGGTAAAGCATGGGTGCAAAGCCGTTGATCGGTTTTCGTTCGGCCGGCGTGCCTTGATGCATTTAGACTTGATTTTAGAGCCTATCAAAAAAGAAAACCGATATAGTATGGATGCAATAATAGCTTGGCTTTGATAACCGTGGTGCGATAGAGGCCTCAGGCACAACCGGGGTCTGGACTGCCAAGCACGGATGAACTGCCACCGCCTTCCGAAATTTTTTTGAGTCCCGATATGATTGCAAAAAAATTGGAGAAGTTCATCGAGTCTACAACTTGCTAAAATGGGCTCCTCTACTACTCAACTCACCTCGAAGGTGACCTCGGGCTCCCCTTACCAGCTTGATAAGCCTCAGGTTAGTACCGATGGCTCCCCGATCCAATTTCGCAAAGTACTTATCTTAATTCAATCAGGCCCTCAAAGCTTCCACCGCGCTGCTGAAGCACATCAAGTCTACTCAACAGGAACAGGAGAAGACCGCTACCAAGAAGACTCTCATTGGCGACAATGACTCTGACGACGAGGACAGTGCGACTAAGAACGAGGCCATCTGGCTCGTTCTCACCACTAAGCAGCATGTGGTGGACAAGAACCGCCTGAAACCCGGCAAAATCAGCATCCCTCACTCTCTCAACACATCGCCCTCTCTCAGCATCTGTTTGATCACCGCGGACCCCCAGCGTGGCGTTAAAGATATCATTGCCGATCCATCCTTCCCCCAGGGCCTTTCCTCCCGCATCGAGAAGGTTATTGGTTTCTCTAAACTTAAGGCCCGCTACCAGAGCTTCGAGAGCCGTCGCCAATTGTTCGCCGAGCACGATGTCTTCCTGGCTGATGACCGTATCGCCATGCGCCTGGTGCAGACCCTCGGAAAGATCTTTTACAAGTCTAGCAAGCGCCCAATTCCCATCCGTATCGCCGAGATCGAGAAGGTGGATGGCAAGCGGGTCAAGAAGGACACTAAGAAGAACAACTCTTCCTCCAAGGAAGAGAAGAATGCCTCTTTCGCTTCCCCTCTCATTGTCGCCAAGGAGATCGAGCGTACCCTGAACTGCGCCGCCGTGCAGCTCGCACCATCCACCACCGCTGCCGTCCGGGTCGGTTCGTCCAAGTTCACAGCCGAGCAGCTCTCTGAGAATATTGCCGCTGTTGTCAACGGCCTGACCGATAAGTTCGTCGCAAAGGGCTGGAGAAACATCAAGGCTCTTCACATCAAGGGTGCCAATACCATGGCCCTGCCTATTTGGCTGGCTGATGAGTTGTGGGTGGAGGATGCCAACGTGCTGGAAGCTGCCCCTGAGACCGAAGCTATCAATGACTCCAAGAAGCGCAAGTCCGCTGGAGACGGCAAGCTGCTCGAGGAGAAGAAGACCAAGAAGACCAAGTCCGCAGAGGATGAGGAGGAGGCTGCATCCGTGGCCGCGCGGAAGGAGAAGCTCCAGAAGCTCAAGGCTCAGGCTCTCGAGGACGGTGACACAAGCAAGCCTGTCGCAACGAAGACTGGTGGTAAGAAGAAGAGAAAGTCAACTTCATGATTGTTATAGCTCTTAATGTTTTCTGCATGTAAAGGTATTTCTGGCGTACAAAATATCACGTGTCTATTGTTCCGACAATTTATAGTGCCATAATCAAAATCAACCTCACAATAGATAAACCTAACCATTGAGATACAATGTTACAAAGTAATAGATTAGATCAAGTCCTTTCCAACACTGTCGCATGCATCATTTCGAAGAATAATTAGGATATATGACCACCGCATTAGCCGAGTCCGACGTCGGGAGGCAGTCTTGGCATCCCGACGATAGCCACCGAAAGTCACATCACCGTGAATCGCCGAGCTACAATCTTGCTCTTCTCCCCACGCCTGGAAGAGCAACGCCAAATCATTCCACCAAGTTGTCATTATGATCCAGATCGCTAGGCACTCTGTTCTGCGGGCTGCCCGCTCTCAGCTCCAACCCACCCAGAGGCTGAGCCAGCCCGCTTCTTCGGCGCTCGCCCGCCTCCTCTCGACCCTCGCTATCCTCGAGCAGCGCAATGGCAAGCTGGAGTCTTCTTCTTTGTCCGCAATTGCGGCTGCACAGAAGCTTGGGGGCTCAGTAACGGGTTTCATTGCTGGCTCTGGTGTCAAGGCCACCTCCGCTGCCGAGGCTGCTAAGATTAAGGGTATTGAGAAGGTGCTGGCCGTGGATAATGACGCATACGAGAAGGTATATACCCCAGCGTCCTCAGAATAAATCTCTGTAGAATGAGAGTTAACTAATGATTGGATTTCTTGCATGATAGGGCCTCCCCGAAAACTACGCTCCTCTTCTCGTCGAAAACATTAAAAAGGGCGAATTCACCCACGTCATTGCAGGACACTCTGCCTTCGGAAAGAGCTTGCTACCCCGCGTAGCTGCTCTCTTGGATGTGCAGCAAATCTCGGACATCACCGGTATCGAGAGCGAGGACAGTATGTTGAAACCCGAGGAGTAAGAAGTTTGACATGTGATTCGGCCACTGACCATAATCCAGCTTTCGTGCGCCCTATCTACGCTGGAAACGCGATTCTGACAGTCCAGTCAACCGATAACGTCAAGGTTATCACAGTGCGAGGAACCGCCTTCCAGGACGTCGAGACCGAGGGCGGTTCTGCCGAAGTCGTCGACGGAGCGGACCCCAACGCTCCCGCGCTGACCGAGTGGGTGTCCGAGGAATTGACCAAGTCTGAGCGTCCCGAACTTGCCACAGCCACCCGTGTTGTGTCTGGAGGCCGTGGCTTGAAGTCGAAGGAGGAGTTTGACCGTATCATGCTTCCTCTGGCAGATTCCCTTGGCGCTGCTATCGGTGCTTCGCGTGCTGCTGTCGACAGTGGCTTCGCCGATAACAGTCTGCAGGTTGGCCAGACTGGTAAGAACGTTGCTCCTCAGCTTTACCTCTGTGTCGGTATCTCCGGTGCTATCCAGCACTTGGCTGGTATGAAGGACAGCAAGGTCATTGCTGCCATCAACAAGGATCCTGAGGCCCCCATCTTCCAGATTGCTGATGTTGGCCTCGTCGGTGACCTGTTTGACAAGGTGCCCGAGCTGACCGAGAAGGTCAAGAGCGCCTGATTTGGTTGCATAAATAGTTTCTCTTTTGTATCATGACCTATCGAGTGGGTTAATACCTTTTTTTGTCTGTTAAATGAACCGTATAGTATACCATTGACTAGAGGACCGGAACCAAAATTGATTTGGTCTACAATATCAAATGTCCATCATTTTTGATCTGATTTTATTATCCTTGAAAATAATTCAGTTCGATAAACTTCATACTGCACTTTCAAAATAATCTAGTTTACAAATAAACCACTGCTTGAGTACATTTGTAGAGATAGCCTTACAGAAGGGCTTGAAAAAGAACTATGCGGCCAAAACGGGACTAGCGTGTTCTGCACGCGTCGCGCGTCTATCACAGGGGAATTACATCGGAGACCATTCAATGACATGAGATGTCTGAACGCTTGAATGCTTCCCTCCTCGCCATCATTCCTATCCTCGTTTGACCCCGCCATTCATCTCCACTCCGAAGGTCCCGGTAACACAAACCCACCGTCCGAATCATTCTCCGACGATATCGAGGCAATTCACCTGCACCACCACGAACAAACCCGCAACAGAGTTGTGATTAAACATCGAGCGTGGGATCTGTCTGATGTGTTTTGCAGTGAAGACGACATACGACCTGGTTTGCGATCCCAGGCCCGCATTGCCTGGGATATTCACTGACAACCACATAGTAGATACGCCGACGAAGAACGTTACGACCCCGAGACCATTTTCTCGCACTTCTACCCGAAATCTCTCTTTTCTCCCATCCTCGCCACCTATTTTGAGAATGCCATTCATAGCGTCTCCGGGCGCACTTGCATCCACATCTGGCAATGCGACTAATGATTCGCAGAAGAGGAAAGTCACAAATGCGGAGGGAGACGTGCAGCCGACGGAGCCCAAGCGCCAGCGCATGGTTGGAGGCTTCGTCGATGATGATGACGATGACGACGAAGACGATCTCGCTGCTTTCCGGGACGAGCAGCTGAAGAATTATGACCTGCCCCAGCACTTCTTCCAGGAGCCTCCCGCATCTATGAAATTGAACGAAACCACCAATCCCACGCCTAGTTCTTCCCGAACACTATTACAACTGACACCTCGGCCTGCGCCAACCGCTCCCAAGAGGTTTCAGATAAAGACTTGTGCTGGCAAGACCCATAATGTCCCGCAAAGGAAGGCCCAGGCTCCCGTTTCCTACAAACAAATGATCGCTAGCCGGTCCGAGACAGAACCTGGAAAGGCGACTAAGAGCTATTACGGTATCGACATCCACCAATTGCTGGACGATGCCGCTAAGGACAAAAAGCCCGCGAACCTAGTTCCTCAACCACAAGTTCGGCAAACCATCGAAGCGAACAACGTGAGCTCCAAGCAGAAGAAGATGGACTCTGCAATGTGGACAGAGAAATACCGTGCTCGTAAATTCACAGATCTCATTGGAGATGAACGCACCCATCGATCAGTCCTACGCTGGCTCAAGGGGTGGGAGTCAATTGTATTCCCTGGTCTAGCCAAGTCTCGACCGAAGAAGCCTGCCCAAGAAGACGAAGAAGAGTATATCCATCGAAAGGTTCTCTTATTGAGTGGCCCTCCCGGACTTGGCAAGACGACATTAGCGCATGTATGTGCCAGACAGGCTGGCTTCGAAGTGCTTGAAATCAATGCAAGTGATGACCGAAGCAGGGATGTGGTCAAAGGCCGTATTCGTGATGCGCTGGGAACCGAGAACGTCAAAGGCATGAACGTGGAGGTTGGTGATAAAAAGGTCCGCCGTGCTGGTAAACCCGTATGTGTCGTGGTGGACGAAGTTGACGGTGTCACTGGCGGTTCTGGAAGTGGTGGCGAGGGTGGTTTTATGAAGGCCCTCATTGACCTTGTTCTGCTTGACCAACGGAACGCGAAACTCTCTTCTGAGGGAAATAATGGTAAGAAGCGCAAGGGCGACAACTTCCGATTCATGCGGCCGTTGATTTTGGTTTGCAATGACCTGTATCACAGCAGTCTCCGGCCTCTCAGGGCATCATCCATTGCAGAGATGATCAATGTCCGTCAAGCACCATTGGAGAATGTTGTTCAACGAGTTAAGGGTATATTCGGCCGCGAAGGCATCCCCTGCGATAGTGACGGAGCTCGAAGGCTCTGTGAAGCAGCCTGGGGTATGGCGAGCAGGAAAAAGCGCAGTGGCAAAGCCCAAGGATCTGCTGAAGGCGATATTCGTAGCGTACTTGTTGCCGCAGAATTTGTGGCGCGCAAACTTCGAAACGAGTCGTTGCCATCCTCGCTCAGACTGACAAGGAACTGGCTGGAGAATCGAGTCCTCAATGCATCGGCTGAGGGTAGCGCGTTCTTCAAAGAGTTAAGTCGTGGGGGTGTTCGTGAGATTGTGAACCGTGTGTTTACAGAGGGAGCTGGCTTTTCGGATGCTCCTGTTGGTATGAGTTTTCAGGATCGCTTTGATACTCCCAACAGCCGTGTTCCTGTTGGTGTGGCGGATCTGCGCAAGCGACACGCAATCAACCGATTGCGGGAAATGATTGATTCCAGCGGTGATCATGACCGCTGTGTATCGGACTGCTTCGCTTCATATCCGATCCAGCAATACCAGGATGATAATTATTTCTCCAAACCTAATGCCGCCCACGACTGGCTTCATTTCCATGACTCGATTAGTTCCAAGGTCCATTCATCCCAAGAGTGGGAACTGATTCCATACCTCAGCGAGTCAGTTGTCGCATTCCATCATCTATTTGCTACTGCTACTGGCAGAACCACCGAGGATGACAAGAACGATGATGACGAGGAAGCCGAAGAGCCCCACCCTTTCTCAGGACCCAAAGCTGACTTTGCTGCCTTCGAAGCACAAAAGCAGAACCGTGCGGCCATGAATGCATTCCAGGCCTCCTTTTCGGCACCTATGGCTCGCATTTTCCGGTCGAATGAAAGTATAATCACAGATCTAGTCCCTTACTTGATCCGCATGCTATCACCAGACGTCAAACCAGTCATCATCCGTGGAAATGGAGAGCAGAGAAGTACTGCCACCGTCCGCAAAGAGTCCGAACGTGCCCTTGTCCAGTCTACTGTGCGTGTTATGACCGGGATGGGTGTGACTTTTGAAAGAGTCCGAGTGGAACATGAAGGAAACCACGGTGGATGGGCGTACAGAATGGAACCGTGAGTGGGATTCCAAATCTTCCTTGAGACGTACAAAGCTAATATACCCTCAAACAGACCAATCGACTCACTTGTGGGCTTCTCGAAGATTAAAGGCAGCACTATCGAGGCTTCGGGTGGTACAGCACCGGTGCGGTATGCCGTCCGCCAGGTGCTAAACCAAGAGTATCGCAAGGCGACGACGCGCAAGCAGTCTGATGCCATAAACGCATCTAGACTTGGCGTCAAGGGCTCTAGGAATTCCGACGAGACGGCCGCAGCCAAAGCAATCAGGGAAGCGGCTGTCAAACGCGATTTCTTTGGTCGGTTGGTTGAGCAGCCTGCGCCACAGCTTAATGATCCAAACAGAGCAGATGGCTGGGCTGATGAGTCGTCCAAAGCCGGGCGGAAAGTCTGGGTTACTTTCCACGAAGGTTTCTCGAATGCCGTCCGGAAACCGATATCTATGGGAGAGTTGATGGCTGGGTTGTAATATATGCATTGAGTACTAAGTTGCCTCCTTCAAGCGTTTGTCATGGTGTTCAGGAGTTTTTTTTTTTTGTTGTTTTTTTTTCATGAATTTGTTGCATACCTCTCCTAATGATTACTGTTTTCTACGAGCTATTGAATACTAGAATCTGCTACATTACTTGATCAATATTTGAAATGGAAATGAGAGCTTAAGTGAGAATAAATTTTGATTGAGCGAGAACTTGAATATAAAGAGATATTCCTCTATTCCAAGGTTACCACAAGGCATATTTGAATAAGTAAACCAGCCAAACAGCCCAGATTATGACTGTTGAAAATCGCCACGAAGACAAACGCATTGAGACATAAATGCAGAACACAAATTATTAAACATAGTGTGTGGTATCAAAATCATTTAATCGTTGAGGCGAAAGGGCGAAGACGTGTATGCGCTGAATCAAATCAAGCATAAAGACAGACAAGATAAAAGAAGAAAAGAGCCCCGAAGCATTGAATCCAGGTATCGTGAGTGGATCAAGCGGGTGTAAAGGTAACCGGGCACCGAAGTAGATGCATCCATTCACTGTTTCGAAACCCACTTAGCGGAGGCTGAAGTAGGTGACAAGAGCCTCGTTGTGCAGCTTCTTCTTCTCAATGTCTGCGGCAGTCGGGTAACCGGGGTTGGATGACTTTGAGCCGCGTGAGTACCACTTGCGGTTGGTTGACGCATCGGCTGGGTTGAGAGTTGTCGCCGTGGAGACGGTGGAGTGTGTTGAGGCTGCGCTGGATGTGGCCTTGGAAGACAATTTGGAGGACTTGGTGAACATTTTGGGTGGTGATTGATGCTTTGTGTGTGTGTTTTGGGCGATTGTGGAGGGTTCGTTGACAATGGAGGTATAGATGTAAACGAAGAGTAAACGAGGTATGAGTTGGTTTGGCGTTTATAGTTTGGGAGGAAGGTGCGAGAAGGATGTCCCTGTTTAGATCTCGGAGATCTGATGCTTTTGCAATGGATTGGATTGTAATGATTCTTTCTACGGGGTTATCATCGGGTCTTTATATAATGTTGGGTCGTTTACTCCGTGCTAGATTGTCACTCGGAAAGAAAAACCTCAAAACGCCAAAGCCCCACACCACCTCAGTCATACATAGTATGCGTCGAATCTAGAAGCTTTGAACTGTAAAACCCGCTGGAAATAGCCAAAAAAGGATGTCCGTCAGTCACAACCGCCTTAAGTGTGGGGCCGCTAAATATCGGAGTAAAGCTCGGAGTTCAATTTTTACTGGACGACTACACAAGGCTAGAGGCTGGAGTGGAACACCAAAAATATCCGATAAAAACGTTGCGGTAGAATTATCCAGTGGAATGCCTCAGCGTGGAATATGAACAATTTCCAATAAAGCAAGCTGCTTCTCTCTGGGGCATGTGTATCCATCCTCTAGACCTAAATGATGACACCGAACAGTGCGGGTTCCTAATTCGGTAGTATACGCACGCCCTTTGATATGTAACTCGTGAAGACTGCCTCGTTCAGAAGGATATTACGAAAGGGCGAAGTTAATTTTTAGTTTTGCGTGGCTTTGCATTTTACTATTCAAGTGTTAGGCTGAGCCTTGGGAGGCTGAGACTAATGCTATCCATCTTCCCATGTCGGAGTTGAGGTCTGGATCTTGTCCGAAGGAATTTTAGATGAATTCTAGATGGCAATTCGGGTTCATAGGAAGGAAGACTACATACTATTTCAGCTATACTACTGTAGGGTGCTTCGCCTCCCATCTCGGTTAACAGCGGACTGTCTTAGAACCTCTGGTAATGTTATGTAATATAGCTGTTTTGCTTAACATGTAGCTTTCTTCTACCAAGTGCATGGAGGGTGCCTAGACTTCGAGGATAAATGGCTAGATGTTAGCGCGTTACGATTTACGAAGTGGCTTAGCATGACTCAAAGAGCGGGGTTGTTTGCAGCTTCACAACAAAGCTTAAAAATGATGAGGCTTTTAAGAATTAGAAAATCAAAGTACAAGAACCAAGATAACATGGCTCGGAAAGGCTTCGACCGACATTTTTAGTCTGAGAAGTTAGTACGATGTAGTGACAGGGATATAACAGGGATGTTCTGGTTTTAGGTAGTCCGAGATTAGTCCGAACTTCTCGGGTTTTATTCCGATACTAAATTCTCAAAAGTCCGATCACGCTAATTGATTTCTAACCTGTTAAATTAAAGTGAGCTGCTGGAAACATCGCTCAGATATGTAATCCTATTGGGCCATGTAAGCATCGGAGTACATTCGGTGAGCAGGGGTGTTAGTCCGTTAGAGTCCTGAGGTCCGATGAGGCTTGTCAACCTTGTTTTTACTCCGCTATATTCTATACATACTTTTTCATATGACTCGATCAGAGCCAGGAATCATTAATTATCTCCACAGTCCTCGTTGTCTCTTTTAATTTTTTACCTAACACGCCCTGCGGCCTTGGCAGCAGTACATATCCACTGCTTGCCCGCTATTATGAAGATGTTGCAATTGACTCGTTCTCGAAGCCCCACGGCAAGGTGCAGAGTCACTGAGGGATGCGTCAGCCTTTCTTCAATACCAGAAAGAGTCAATTCCGATAATTGCCCTGTAACCCAACATCTGATCTCAGACAGCTATATGAAGGAAACCATCTCAGAACCTTCGAAGCTTCGAATGTTCTGAGTCATGGACGCAGCCAAAGTATCAACTATATGTGCTTTCTCATATCAACCCTGATTTCTGCAATTGAGTCACTCCGAATTGGTTTAAAGTCACTCTGTTATTGCTATCAGCTTCCGCCTGGTCAATCTTCCAAGGTTACGGAACGGGAAGATCAACATGTTAGTAATCATTGACGTTTCAGACACCGGCAGTTCGGCTTGGCAACACTTGGGGTCGGTGAACACGAGGTTGGTGCAACCGTGGAACTTCCCGGAAATGACGTGGAGCAATTCTATTCCCTCTGGAAGTTTCTGTAGGGTCTCCCCATGGGCCATTTGTCAGCTTCGTGTTCCACGGCATCTGGGAAACTCATTTTTTAAAACCATTGAAGGCTCAGGATCAATAACTGACAGGAAATTGTGGAGTGCCGAGGGGTTGGAAGCCTGATTTAAAAGAGCCCCAGTTCCTGATCTGGTACGTCCTTTTCACTCACTTCCCCCCCCCCTTCAATTCAAATAACCACCCCATCAAAACCACAATGTCTCTCAAACCCATCACTGTCTACGGACATGGTCCGGGCCCAAATCCCTGGAAGGTGATCATGGTCCTAGAGGAGCTGAACATCCCCTACACCCATAAGATCATCAACTTCCCAGACATGAAAAAAGAGCCATACGAGTCCATCAACCCCAACGGCCGCGTCCCCGCAATTGAAGACCCCAACACCGACATCACGCTCTGGGAATCCGGTGCGATTGTCGAATACCTGGTGGACACATACGACAAGGAAAACACCATCAGCTTTGCCCCCGGCTCTAAAGATTACTACCTCGCCAAGCAATGGCTTCATTTCCAAGTGTCTGGCCAAGGCCCATACTTCGGCCAGGCCGTCTGGTTCAGCCGCTTCCACTCAGAGAAGGTGCAAAGTGCAATCGACCGCTACATTAACGAAATCCGCCGTGTTTCTGGCGTGCTGAACCGCGCCCTCGAAGGGAAGCAGTATCTCGTCGGGGACAAGTTCTCATATGTCGATGCTGCTTTCGTTCCTTGGTATCTGCTTACTGGCCAGTTTGGGATTGATTTTGAGAAAGAGTTCCCCAAAGTCGCTGATTGGTTGAAGCTGGTGCAGGAACGTCCCGCTATTGCTAAGTCGGTCCAGGATCGGGCTGAGGCTTGTGCGCAACACTAAACAAATTTTATAACGCAAGGCTTTAATAATCTGATTTAACTATTTGGCCCAAAATGATCCTGTAAGAACACACACGGATGTTCCTTTGAGGTGTCTTTTTAGATGTATACATAAAACGTACAATAGACCTTTGTATATGCGCCTTTATCGTTCGACGTATATTTACTTTTCTTATAAGCCCGTGCGATAATAACCCAATATGTAAGATTGATGTAGAGGCGCGTGTTTGTGGCTAAAAAAACTAAGCCCTTTCCTAGCGGCTGGACAATTGATGCGATTGAAGCGAACGACATTATAACTTGTTTTTGGGGTAATGTTGATTAAAGGTAGGCTTGAGTGAGATAGATCCTAAAAGTCGTGAGTGACAATGGAAAAGTGTAGGTCCTGTTTCAAAAAGAAGTCACCATTGACGGTTAATTTCCAAGATTGCTAGCTTCCAACCGGGCTTAGTACAAGGTGAGGTAACAGTATTTGACTCACCTGGGCACTATTATCCTGTAAGTAATCTGATATCATTTACGCTTACACCACCATCGATATTGGAATTTGGACAGTCACCAGGAGCTGAAGTATCGAACAGTGAGAGGAAATTTACTAAGAGAGCATTGAACAAAGAGCATTGAAAGGTATTTATTCACCAATGAGGTAACATATCCGCTAATTCGAAGGTTGTGAAGGCCCCTACTGGTAGCTGGCGCAAACTAACAAACACCTCGACAAACATATATCCCCGAGCACCGACATATAGAAGGATTATTGGAAAAATAATCATGATTTCCCAACGCAAGATAGGCTTTGCCTCCCTTTGCTCTTTTTCGAAAGCGTCTAAGCGACTGACAGTATCCTGACTCGCTAGTGTGGCCTCTGCTTCAATTTGTCGCTGCGATGGTGGCTTCTTAATCCGCAGCCAGACTAGGTATTTGTCCCATCTACCAAAGCGCTGACGAGCAGCAATTGTTTCAAAGACCCAGTATAGCACGGTTGCCCCCGTTACAATAGAACTTGAAATCCGCCAAAGAATTTGCTCAGCCCGAGAGGGAAAGACAAAATGCCATCCTATAAGATGAAAGGAAGCAAATGCTGAGGTTAAACAGAACAGGGAGAACTTTTCAAACGTCCCGATATCTGGAAATCTGTCATCTGGAAAGCGTCGCAAGGGCCTTTCGCGGTCATCAAACCGTAGACCAAAGAACCCCATGACGTCGTAGCCACAAGTGAACGATTGCTTAGCGATGAAGTCGAGAGGTGTGTGGCGGTAAGGTGAAGCGGCGATATCACCAGCTTCAACGAGAACCTCGGCTGTGCTAGCTTCCATATTAAGCACAATTCCGGTGTGCACATCACTTGGTTTGTGCATCCAACAAATGAAGGTCCCAAAGGTACAAATCACAATAGCACCCGCGGATAGTTCGAGCGTAGTGGTCGGAAGCTTAAGAATGAAGCGACCAAAAAGTTGGATTATCAGCCAAGTAGCCTGTCCCAAGCTGAGCAGCCTGGCAAGCGTGTCCGTTTTTGACTTGTCCCATATCTCACTCTGTGTAATTTGCGGACATTCTAAGTACTGCTTCTCGATCAGGTACGCTAGTTGACGGCTGTTGACTAGAAATGGCGTGCTATTTTTAGGCTGAAGGAGCATCCCACCCATGTCAGCATAGAAACCGTGTCGTAGAGTCCATCTGTCTTCTTTCATTCCCAGCTTGCGGAAACGCTTCACAGATCGCCGTGCTGAGGCATATTGACCAATAGCAACAGAAAGGACCAACTCCGGGGAAACAATAGCCCAAAACATCCACTTTGCCCGGCGAGAAAAGATTTGAAATTGACTGTCTTTAGGGTTGGGGAGGTTCAGACAAACTGCTGTCCAAGTACAGAGAAAGACTGTTAAGAGAGAAGACCAAATAATGTCCATCGTTCCCCGTGTGTTGGGCCCAGATACCCAGCCGGCGGTGCCATTGTTCGAGGTGACATCCATAGCGTAAAGCGCAGCGTAATAAAAGATGAATTATGTGCAGGGTGAGTGAGTACCGTGGGAAAGTGAAATATTATAACCATCACATATGATGGCCAACACTCATACCTATCCTTTTCGGGGCACATAGATCCAAGCCTCTTCGCCCTGCTCCTAATTTGTGATCTCGATGCCCGGACACGGATAAAGATATACCGGCATTTTTTTAGCACTGTTGTGATCTCGAGAAATCCTAGCCAACCATTATCGTGTAGCCGCTGGGTGGGTTTCCTAATTATTCCTGAAACGAGGGGCATGCATGGCCATTGGCAAAGGCCGCGCCCAGCTGGGACTAATTTGTGGCCTTCTCACAAAGATGAGCAAGGAGCCAGGTGAAACCAAAAAAATCAATCATCTGAGTTGTAGATATGTGCTATGCATCTGAGGCTAATGCGCGATTTCGTTTCAACACATAGAGCCTCTTTTGAGATACACCTTACCGACAAATCAGCCAATGCAGCGATAAAAAGTAGGATACTGCACTGCTATCTTAAGGTATGCTACTGCAGAGCTAGCCTCAGTCGGGAACTAATTTTGAATCCGGCAATCGTGACACGTGTTTGGTGTGATACGTCGCGTGTCGCGCGCGAAAAGAGGGCGCTTAAAGATTTGAGGGAAAAGTACGCACGAAGGTCGTTTCATCGCTCAAAATATTTCAAGATTTTCACGGTTCCTAAATTCATCTTTTTTGCAGTGCGTGACGCCTTCAGATGATCCTGGAGGGCTACAAGGATGACCCGACACGCGACATCCCCGCTGGAAGACTCCCAATTGTTGACTGAGAGGTCAGCCGCCACTTCCAAGCCAGATAATCAGTCGTACTGGCCAACTATTGGAAGCAAAGAGCAGATTCCAGGATGGCTACGTGATAATGATTATATTTTGGAGGGCCATCCGATGCCCACATATTCTTACAAACGATCTTTGCGTCTGTGGCGTTGTTTACACATGGAAACAATGAACATCTGGACCCATCTACTGGGCTCTATGGCCTTCATTGCTGTTGGTTTTGCCCTAAACCATACCGTCTCCCTCTCAAAAGACCTGAGTCTAACGCGAGGCGATGTATTTGCTTTCGGGGCCTTCTTGGCCTCGGCAACAATCTGTTTTGGCCTCAGCGCTGGGTTTCATACTCTGAGAAGCCACTCTTACAATATCCACCACCTCTGGGGCAGAATGGATATTCTCGGAATCTGTTTCCTCGCCCTCGGAGCTGGTACCTCCATGACATATTACGCATTTTATTGCAGACCCTTCATACAGCGGGTGTATTGGGGACTCAATCTCTTCTCGGCGATTGGGGCTGCCATCACTCTGTTTGACACCGGCGGTGGAGGCAACAAAATGAGGACTTTGCGAGGAGGTGTCTTCTCCTTGCTCGCTGTCTCTGCTATGCTGCCTATCCTCCAAAGTGTGATTGAGTTAGGCTGGACTCGCACGAGGAATGAAATCGGGGGTGGGTGGTATCTCGCAGAAGCACTCTCCCTCTTAACAGGAGTAAGCGTTTTCGTCGGTCGATTCCCAGAAAGACTGAGCCCCGGGACCTTTGACATTTGGGGCCATTCACATCAGCTTTGGCATATATTTGCTGTGTTTGGTGGCGCTTTTCATGTTGTTGCTTTGGTGGCTGCATACGAGTACCGACGGATGCACAAAATCTGTTGAGTTACCTCGTAAAGAAGACTTACATGAATACCGCCCGTCGTCCGAAGCCATTGGCCAAAACTCGCTAGCATAGTATGATTAACAGTTCGAAGCCTTCAAAATCACCTTAAATATATAGCGAGTTACGGAGTGAAAAGTATGCGCCTTAAATAAACAGTATGTAATAGAAGAACAGAAGTCATGATATCTTCACTGAAATCCACATAATGTTAATGTGGTTGATTTGAAGCTATACGTAGAAATGCATGACCATCAAACGTCGGTCAAGTGGTACCACGACTATGTTATGTGAAGGCATGCTAGTTCCACAGAATGTTATTCTACTGTCATATGAATTCTAGCATAAAAGGCTTCACTTTCAAAAGAAAAATGAGAATAATTGCTTTTGAGGCGGGAAATCCCCATTCGTGTTGCATAATCATTTCTTTTTACTGTTCCACTCGCTTCTCTTTTATTTCACATGCGGGCTACATTCAGTAAGATCGGCGCAGAATTGCTGTCAATTTCCCATCGGACTTTGCTGGAATATTCACTTTTTTGTAAATCTGTATCTTGTACTTCGTACCTGTTTGGATCTTCGTAATTCCCCAGATTTTGCCTTCAACTATGTGTTTATTTATCCTTTTCATCTATCATATACAACCTCAATATATTACTTTATATCATATTAAATTAGATTAGAGATTCTAGAAGACCGGGATAACTATTTGGGACATTTCTTCAGCGCCGGTGGTCTCCGGTGGCCCTAGAATTTAGTGTCGACCCCGCAAGTTAGTTCACGAATCAGACCCCGTAGGAAATCACCGTGTTCTTATCTTCTGACAAGCCCTTGCATATATGCTGTTTTTCTTGCTGTAACATCGGCTGGCTTCATGGCAATGCAACTTGCATCAAGTGGAAACCGCCGACGCTTGAAACTATATAATGCAATTGGATTTTCGCTGACCTTCGTAAATAAATACTCCACGAACTACTCTAAACTGTGACTCCCTCAAAGTTTTTCCAAGAATGGTGTCTTTATCCAGGATTGCTTTGGTCACCTGCGGAGTGATTCATGGCGCAAATGCGTGGGGTGCATTGGGCCACGCAACTGTTGCCTATGTTGCACAACATTACATTTCTCCTGAGGCCGCATCATGGTAAGTCCTGAGGTGCTCTTCAAAATAGTGAAGGTATTCAATAATTAATGTATATTCCAAGGGCACAAGAAATTCTCAACGACACTTCTAGCTCGTATTTAGCAAACATTGCTTCTTGGGCGGACAAATATCGCCTCACAGATGCCGGCAAATGGTCAGCCCCATTGCACTACATTGATGCTATGGATGATCCCCCAACAAGCTGCAATGTTGACTATGAGCGCGACTGTGGAGATGAAGGCTGCTCAATTTCTGCCATTGCCAATTACACTCAGCGTGCAGGCGATGGCAGACTTAGTACTGAGCATACCGCCGAAGCCCTCAGGTTCCTCGTGCACATTATTGGTGATCTTACGCAGCCACTGCACGATGAGAACTACGAGGTTGGCGGAAATGGTATCAAAGTCACTTTCAACAGCTACAGTGACAATCTTCACTCGGACTGGGATACATACATGCCTGTACAGCTGATTGGCGGTAGTTCGCTAGCCGATGCACAGGGATGGGCCGACAGCCTGGTCGATGAAATCAATTCCGGTACCTACAAGGACCAAGCCACAAGCTGGATTAAAGACGATACTATCGGTGATACTGTCACCACTGCCACTCGATGGGCGTCGGATGCCAATTCATTTGTCTGTACAGTTGTCATGCCGGATGGAGCTGCCGCCTTGCAGACTGGCGATCTCTACCCGACATACTACAACTCCGCCATTGGCACGATCGAACTGCAGGTTGCTAAAGGCGGTTACCGACTAGCCAACTGGTTCAATATGATTTATAAGCAAAAGATTGCAGCCAAGCACAAGCCCCGAAAGCAAGCTCCTGAGCCTGAATTTGCCCACTTGCCTCTCCGTGAGCCTCGCCAAATGAGTCGCGCAAATTTGGCTAGAGCGGCTATGGGAGGATCTTGCTGCACCTCAGAAGGCCGTGAGCATAGACATTGATCCGATTGAATTTGAGGAGAAAATAAATGTTGTAGATCTAGCTGCCCGAGGCTAGAAATTCTTGTTTGTTCCAGGATCATTTTTTGATATACATACGTCCTTCGTCATTTTGTATTATCTCTTCCCCTATATCGAATATGATATATCGCGGCTCTTTTATACTAATATATCCATATGTTAGAGACAAGCCTTTGGGAACATAATGCATACATACATCGTCTATTTTTATTTCCTTTTTTAGAAGACGTATTTTTAGGGCAAGATTTGAACCACCAAAGTGGCGTACTCCTTGCTTATCTTTAGTGAGGAAGTCAGCTTGGGGTATATATGGCTGAATGTTAGGATCGCCTAGCTTTAGTATCATCTACTTGATCTCGTAGCGAATCCGCTCGGCTACTTTAGAAAGGTTATAGGTGTCTATGCTAAGGCACTACTAGCCTATATATAAGAGCTATTATCAATGAAAAGCTTTTAAAGGGAGATCAAACTAACATAAAGGGTGCCTAGATTGAATAATTCAGAAATCTAGTGCATCTATCTGGTGGCCAGGGAGGGGTAAACCGGTGGCATATTTTGAGCCTGGCATGTGTTTCCCTTTAAGTCCCAACCTGAGCCCCACTAAGTCTGCAATCTGCGAAGCTGGGATTACCCGGGCCACGCTAGGACACCAATCTTGACTTCTCTTAGGTTCTAACTCCGAATAAGAAAGGAATATAGGTGCTACCATTGAAATAGGTATTTATATATAAATTCGATATAAACGGTGTCCTCGAGAAGTTCAAAGCACGAATATGCGTTTGTGGAGATCTTCAATAGCTATCTATAGAAGAAAAGAGAGCTACTACTCTCGCTATTAAAACTACTAGAGCTATTTTTACTTTAGTTATAGCCTTCGATCTAGATATACGATAACGAGATATCGTTCTAGCTTTTATAAATTCATTAATAGAAACCGAAGTCTTTATAAAGTGTCCACTAGGCTTCGAAGTCATAGGTGAATACTAGATTCTCTATAAAGTATTATATAGATTACGCATATCACCAAGACTATAGTAATAAGAAGCAATAAAGGTGCTAGTAAAACTAGGCCTTATACTAGTCCCCGAAGATCTATATATTTTCACTATACCTAGAATCATTATCTTCTTCTATATAGATGATATCATGATTGTCAACCACCTAATATATACTAAGAAAGTAGATTACCTAGATCAAGTATTAAAGAAGTATTAGGAGCTAAGAGAGCTAGATATAAGCTAGTTTCTAAATATCCGAATCATCCGAGATAGGATAAAAAGGAAGCTCTAGCTATACTAAGATAGCTATATTAAGAGTATGGCAAGCAAATATAATCTTATTATAGCTAGAAAAATAGGCTCACTAATAGGTATTAAACCCCTACTTCCCTATAAAGGCGTGGCCACACTATAGCAAATTCATAGATTCTAAGCAAAAGTCGGATCTATATAATATACCACGACTATTAGTAGACTAGATATAGCAAAGGCGATAGCTAAAATAGCTAAATTCCTTATAAATCCTAGTCCGAAGCATATCGACGCTATAGATCGGATCATATAATACCTCTACGAAACGAGATTCTAGGCTATCGAATATAGGACTAGAGAACATACTAAAAACTAAGGTATATAGATTATAGTAAAATCTATAGAATTCGTAAGCGACGCTTCATTCGCAGACCATAAGGATAGAAAAAGTTTAGAAGGTTACCTCTATAAGCTATATAAAGGCCCTATTAACTAGAAAGCGACGAAGTAAAAGACTATCATAACGTCTACTATAGAAGTAGAGCTTCTTACACTTACGGAGGCCGGAAAAACCGTATAATAGTGGCGCCGAGTCCTCGATTCCTTAGGTTTCTAACCTAATTAACCCCTATCGATTATATATGATAACTAGCAAACCGTCGATCTATTAACGAAGGATAGTGTATCAATATATATAAAGCTTCGGCACGTTGACATTAATAGGAGCTAGATAAAATAGGAGGTTAGTGAAGGCCGAGTTAATATAGAATAGGTCCTAACTATAGTCATACCTATAGATAGCCTTATAAAGCTATTACCGAAGCAGAAGTAGCAGATCTTCCGAGAGCTGCTTAGGATGACAGATATATAGAAATTGATCTATAAGAAGGAATGATAGAGCCGGAATATGTAGTTCTTATAGCTATAAATAGCTTCAAAAACTAGGGGGTGTGTTAAAAACCGAGGCTCCATAATTGGGACGATACCGGATCTTGAAAAGCCGGAATGCTATCAGACCGCCATAATAGCGTGACCCATACAAATTGTATAGAATGTTTAGTCAGCTTTATCCGCACAGATTGTTTAAAAGCGGACTCGTGTTATTTTCTGATAGTTAGAGCAATACAAATCTTTCATATTCCAATACATTGTTATTCACCCAGATTTCTGTCACTTAATATAACCGGTGGAAGGTTGTAATATAGCGATTATAGTGGCCGATTTACTAGCGCCGAGATAGGCTTTAATAGGGGCCTTTTGGCCCCCAACTAATGGGCTGTGGGTTGGGCTGGGCTTTGCGGAGGCCTAGGTGCGGGGTCAGTCACCCCCCTCTACTAAGTTGTCCGTCAAATTGCGTTCGATTTGCTCGTCGCGAGTATTTCAGATTCAGCCAAATTATATGATTTTGGAGTCTTTGGTGCCTCTTGCAGCGGCTATTTTTCTGTGAACATCTAAGAACCGTGTACATTACTCCACGACACCATTCGAGCCAGGACACTTTGGTTGGGCCACAAAAAAGGATAGACCAGTGCATTCTGCGCTAAATATCTGGTATGTGACTTGCGCAACCCCCACATATATATACAGAGCTAAAATATATGTCTTATCCTAGGATGAAATGTCCGACCGACGCATTTCTGATGAAGCTGAAACCGGAGAAGCTATAGTTGGGACTAAGGGGGATGTGAAGTCGTTGCAGCAAATCAGTTCCTCTGGCAGAGCTGCACAGCGTCGGAGAGACCCGGATGCTAAAGCTGGGACTTCTCTAGCAGATGCATTTGAGAATTATGTCCTAGAGGAACAAGATAAAGCAGAACAGAAAAGGGAACGCCAGGCAAAATGAGTGAACGCATAGAATCATGATCACGAGACCAAGATTGAGCTTCATGACGGCTTAAGAATATCATTCTAGCGGGTCTTCCTTGAAGGCGGTCTCCAGTGCAAGATCGTATGCTTTTTTATCTTTGAGCTTCCCTGCCACAAATCTCCCCACGTCTCTACCCCAGTAAAAGGGCATGATTTCGCCTATTTCATGTGGCCGATGCTTTGACAACAAGGGCTGTATATGCTCATAGAATATTGTGAAGAGGCCCGACGGACTAGAAAGCGCCAATGAGTACCAAAAAGTACCAGTCGTCCACGCTCGTTCCATCACATCTGATAAATGAAGATGAACGGTCGAGAGATCATGTAAGATATCCTTGGATTTCTCAGTTTCGATTACCCGCAACGCGCTCATTAGCTCAGTTCGATATGTATCGAATGTCTGAACATCAATCTCATCAACGCCCTTATTGGTTAACCAGTATGGAAGCTCGACCATTTGGATCGGCCGAGAGCAAGCCCATTCAAGATCGACCAGGCAGGTGATATGACATTCCTTATCAACGAAGATATTACTTTGGTGAAGATCAGTTAACGTGAAAACGAAGGGGCCGCGACGTTGACTTCGATCATAAAATAGAGGGGTAATCGTGCGCATTGCGGCTAAAGCAGACATTTGATATCCACAGTCTGAAAGATCATTCACAGCGTTTGGTTGATGCCGTAGTCGACTGTCATGAGTACCTAGTAGATCCGCTACATAGGAGTCGACATTGGAATAGGTACACTCCCTGGGTAAGTTGGTGGGAATATGCTCATTCTCCAGCTCTTGGAGCTCCATTGTGAGCGGTCGGTTACTTAAAGTCAAGTAGCCACTTCGATCAATAGTAAAAGACCCGATACAGGGCAATGGAATACTACTGATATTCAGTAGAATACGAGCAAGATCACACAAGAAATTCTTTCTTAGCGTCATATCATTTTGGAATTCTTTCCAGCTGCTTGACAGCATTGTGCCTCGGTCTTTCTCAACGTACTCGATCAAGAGATATCCAATATCATTGGTATTCTCTGAAGGATTATTCATTTGATGAAAGACATATTCAGATGGTACTGGGAAATTGAAGTAATGAAGGAGAAAGCGTCGAGCCGATTGGAAACAGCGACTCCAAAATGGCAAAACATCAGACCAGGTATACTATTTTCCGATTAGCTTTGTTGCAAAGCAAATAGTATTTGGCGTCATACAGCTTCCCCATTCGACAGACCAAATCCATATAGATGCGGAATTGGTACACCAGGACAGTGTTTCTTGAGCCAAGCGTAGGTACCAGCCTCACACTGTAATTTCTCGTCACAATTGCCAGGATGATAGTTTTCACCGACGCGATACGGGAGTGGAAGACGAAGGACCACTTGCGCGCCAGCCTGGAATTGACCCGCCCAATTTTCGATAGACACAGGAATACAGACATTAAAGCTACCACGGAGCCAGTCCTCAACTTTGGCAACATGGCATGATTGAGCTGAGTTTAGTCTAAGGTGATGACTAACCACGGCCTTCATCCACTCCTGCCTCGCAGATAACTGAGTGAAAAATATGTCTTGTTGGTCGTAATATCCAAGTTGGTGGAGTATGTTAACCTCCCGGCCTTTCGCCTGCGAAAGAGTGATATCCCCTCTGAGGAGAGGTCGTGTTAGCGTCATAGCTAAAGCGCAGGAGACCAAGGAGTAGCGGTCTTCCTAAGGAGACAAGACACTGACAGTTAGTTAGCGTCGGCGGATAGTATTTCCGCACCGACTAAGAGTACTTGGGCAGAACTCTAGGAGAACTATGGCCCCTGAATCACTGACTGACCATTAATATCTGAATAATAGTTACAACAGCTGCTGCTATGATTTTTCAATAGATAAAGCATAGAGGGTTTGGGCTGTGGCTATCGTGAAGGTAATTTGATTGAAAATAATGGGATTCACAGTTTTTGGCGCACCCTAGGAAAGAGAAAGGATCAGCTTTCTACCAATTGACCTAGGAAGCGCCCGAAGAATAGGTGCTAGGAGGAGTAATAAAAAGGAATACAATTTGTAGTCTGTCTTTCAATATAACCCCTGTGACCAGTATTGTAATTTAGTTGAAAGAGTCAACCGAGCTATAATTATTCCGTGATAATACAAACACAACAGCCACAAGCATGATATAGGATGCGGAAAAATTGCATCACGCTTGCTATAGAATCTTGGTTTTATCTGTGCCTGGTCCTAAAAATATGACCTATGGTGTTGTTTTACAAGCAGTTTGCACGCGCGCTTAAAAGTAATGTGATTTTCGTGCTCGCAGCCAGCGCCCAGTTCATGCGTTAGCGCTGGACTAGTGTTTTTAATAGAACCTATCACTATGTACGCACGGACACTCTGGCGTGCGCTGCGTTGTGAGTTCTCCTATATTTATGCTCTTTGTAAAACGATCCTATTATAACACTAAGGTAAACCCTATTGGCATAGAAAAATCCCTACTGGCACAGAATGCTAAACCCCTTTAGGACATTACCTCTTGGCATATATATTTCGGCCTAAGTGTCATTTATTATGGTATCGCTATAGTAAAAAACACAGCCCCTGAACTAGACTGCGACATCGCCCATGGACGGGCGGGTGGGCAGTGCCTATAGGCCTTATATAAGCGGGCGATAGGCACTATCTATACGCCTATAGACGGGCCCTACCCTTAGGGCCTATTGTCCATAGACACTATAGGCGCCTATAGGCCTTTTTAGTAAGTAGAATTTCTTAACCTCGTGACCTATATTATTTATACATTTTTTCTCTATATTTTTAAGTAATTCGATTATATATATAATGACTTAATACTACTATTAAAT
>CAKMRK010000310.1:0-28187 GCA_928213465.1 Penicillium sclerotigenum | reverse complement strand
CACCCCTGTTAGACTCCTTGACAATGCGGTTGTCGTGCAAACAGAGTGCAGGGGGCCCAGCATCAGGGTTTTTTGTTGCGGTGTCTTTCGCAACATGTATTTAACGCGCTTAGGAGACAGGGGGCCAAGTTTTTTCTGCGTTATGAGGAGCGTTTTTTTTGGAGGAATCCTCCCCTCCCCCCCCCCCCCAAAAAAAAACACATTCCAAATCCTATCTTGCATGCAGATATTCCGGGGTCCGGGTTGCGAGTGGCATCACGGTGATGATCATCTCCAACATGTGATACGGAGGGCTGCAGGTGCAGTTGATGATGACAGGCATTTCTGTCACAGTCCACGACCTATCTCCGGATGGGAGCTTTGATAACAGCGATCATATGCAAGGGTGAGGACATCAAGAATCAATTTTGATCAGAAGGTGCCGATCCCGACAAAAGTCCCGGTCTCAATATTGAATCATGCAGCGGGAGTGATACTATTGTTATTGGCAAGTGACTGGGGCAGATGGGACCCGCTGAGTGGGGGTTTCTGGCGCCAGTGCTTAGCTGGCAGAGAACTGCGTTTGCGATTCGCTAGACTGACCTCGAGCTGACAAAAAGGGGGGATCGAATAAGAGAGAAGAAAAAAAAGTAAAGTGAGGGATGAAAATCAGGAAAACACACCCAAGGTAAAGGCATTGTTTAACAGTCTGGCTGGGCCGTGACTGTGGTTCCCATCCATTGCATTATGCCTGGTGATAAGTTCCTGGGAATGCAGTTGATAGGCCCGAAAAAACCCTCACAGCCCTTGATGCACATCATTATGCCACAAGCAAGCCCCAGCGCTGGGAGCATGGCCTGTCATTTCTTTTTGACTTCCGGGATCCGGCCCCAGCGCCAGGACAGAAGCCCCAAAAGTCTTGATCTTGATCTTGGTCACGACAGGGAAAGCCATCATTGCCTCTGTTGGAGAGCCATGATTTGGTTGTGGAAACTAACGCGACTCGTTCAGATATTGGACGGAATAATTGGGTGAAGGGTGGCTGTGATACTGGTGCTAACAAATAGGGACAAGAAGAAAGAAAAGAAGAAAAGAAAGTTCGAGTGCGAAAGCCGAAAAATTCAAAGTGACCGCCAAAAAGGAAGCGAATTTTTTCGAATTTTTTCCCTAATTTTAAAGTACAGCGCACACCCTGGCCAAAATCCACTGCGGCCCCGAGTGGAAAAAAAAACCGGGAACTTGTTAGTGACCGGGATGTTCTACTGACTACAGTAATAACAGGCAAGAAGCTCAGAAGGGACCCGTGGAAAACAATCCGAAGCAAAGGCTAAGTAGTTAGAACGATCCCCCGTTCGGCACTTTCAACACACGAAGTGACCGAGGGAAAAGGAAGAAAGGGGGCTAATGGAGCACTACTGAAGAGGGTACTCGACGGGGCGAGGGAATTTTTTTTGCAGACTCAGAACTCAGGACCGGTGAGGAATTGATTGGGGGATTAACTCAGCGAATTTGCCGCAAGTCAAAACTAAAATCAATCCAGGGCGCGTATCTGACAGCGGCAATCTCCATTGAGAACCAGTGGTTAAGAGCTTGTAGGTGGGCGCTACTATGTTTATGCTTAAATGTTGGCCCTGTGATGGTTCCATGGTGGTTTGGGGGTCCGTTCCATGGTTATGTTCCCTGACACCTGTCCGGTCCGTGTTGGCGCCGTGGCCGCCGATCTTTTGTCGATCGGTGCTTTGTCAGAACTACAATAGATTGGCGTTGTACGATATTATTATTATACTCCGTAATAGGCAGGATCGTGTATCTCTTCTGATCTATACCATTCAAAATGCGAGTTGGGTATTATTCGTAAAGCTGATGCCTAAACTGTCCACGGGTATACCAATGCAAATCTCACCTTCCTAAAAAGGATTGGCTTGAAATCCTGTAGTTGTGGCATACGCAATAGACTCAGGTATGATTGTGAGTTTCATGTTTATTACTCGATGTTTCTGAGGAGTTTAGGTTGGCTATGCCCATTATTGTAGGTCTACTGCAAGGATTATAAGTACATAGTATTTTGCGCTCGCTGGATATCTGCAGTGAGGCCCTCCTGGTGGAACACATCAGATAGCCGCAGGGATCTGCCACCACTATCGAGAGATCTAGCATGACGCTTTGTCACTCGTCTACGGAGAGGTGCCATTGGTCTAGCGAAAAAAAAAATATTATTGATCTTCTTTCTCCAGTTTGGGCATTTTCATCTAACATGTCTCCTATCTTGACGTGTTCAACCAGCGTATCCTGCGCGACATGACACTTACTCTTGGATATATCGTATTCAAGACACAGATCTACTTCATATGTACACTAAAGCAAAGAGCTACCCAGTAATTGATACATTGACATAGGATATACTAATCGCACACTGTACTCATTCGTCGCAACTAGATAGAAAGAGAAAAGAAAGACCCAAGCAAAGACTCCAGACACCCCCATCCCTGCTCCGTGCTGGATGAAATCCCTGAAAAAGCGACTAGTAGTAAATGGACCAAAAAGGATCGGCAAGTGCCACATGACACTATTGTTGCCCCTGGACACCCACTTAACGTGACAGAACAAAAAAATGGAGAAAATGGAGAAAGAATATTAAATCAAAGGATGGGACGATGCAGTCCCCGGGGGCACGAGAAAGAAGAGAAAAGGGAGAAATAATAAAAGAATCAGAAATTTCGTTAAAACAAACGCCCTGTCCACATGCGTTACTTTCTTTGCAGGCAAAAAAAAACCCCCTCCACGAATCATGCATGAGCCTCACGACTATTATGTCTGCATCACGATATCCCCATCGACTTCGTACTCAGCGTCAATCTCCGCATCCGCATCCGCATCCGCGTCTGCGTCGGAATCTGCATCGGTGCCATTGGTATTAGCCATGGCCTTTTGTTCCTCACCTTTACCTGGTGACTTGGAAGCAGACCCAGGCTCAGCGGGAATCATGACGTGAACCTTCTCGACCAAAGTTTTCCGGTTGACTGATCGCGGTGTCCCAGGGTTATTGTTGGATCGACGAGAGACTGCTGTTCCAGGTGACCGCGAGAAGGAGTTAGACTTTTTCTCGGGGGTTCTGAGTGTCGCCACGTCCTTGTCCTCGGATTTCTCGGACTCGGCAGCATCAATGCCATTGACCCTGACAGGTTCCGTGGCGGCAACATCTCCATTAACATGCTCTGGTTCTTTTTCGCTCACGTCTGCAGCTTCTTTGGGTGCAGGAGCCATGTTTTCGGTATCCTCCTCAACAACTCCGCTCTTCTCCAGTCCAGAACCGTTGGCTTGACTAAATGTTGCTTCAGCTGCGGGCGAGTCTGTGAGGATAGAGCTTCTGCCGCGACGAATGCTGCCTCCAGGGGTGGCCATTGCCAGCCCCGAGGGTCGTCGAGGTGTGTTGCGACCGTTATTACGGGCAGCCGTAGGTGTCATCGACATGTTATTGAGTTTGGTGCTACCAGATGGGCGACCAGGTCTGCGTTTGGGGGGTGCTGCAGGAGGCACAGGAGGCCAAAGTTCGAACCGGGAGGGTGGGATTCCAGCGGCAGGGTTGGGGATTGTAGGTGGTGCGGTGTTGCCCGCTGTGGAATGGTGGGAGCCATTAGGCCGCAGAGCCAATGTAGAAGGCGGTCCAGCAGAGTCGGCGAGAGTGTCTCGATCCGACCCATTCACCATCCGGATATTGCCCTCATAGTCAGTCGCTCTTGCCTCGGTCTCGTCTTCATCTTCATCGGGGTCCTCTCGGGGGGCGACAGTGTGTATGGGAGCACGATCGAAATGGGACTGGTTACTACGACCCATAATGTAAGGTGTCCAGAGCAGCGCATCTGGATTAAGCTGGACGTAGCCCTTGTTTTCCCAGCCACTGATGACCTCGTTATAATATTTGTGATCGAGACGGATGGCGTACGTTTTGGTGATGGGATCCCGCACGAGAGCTCGAAGTCCTTCCAGAGCAGATACAATATCATCTGCCGTCATTCCCGTGCGATCAGACAGATCTGCAATGCTGATAGGCATCTTCAGATCACGAAGTTGGTATGATAAAATCAATCGCCAATAGTTCCGGTATGACACCAGACCCATGTCGGAGAGCGGCTTCTCGGGCGATCCATTTTTGCCTTCGATGCGGGTAAGAAGGTATGAGAAGTCGATGAGGAGGTTTCCGTAGCCTTTGCGTTGATGGATGGGTAGAGTGAGAATGCAGGAAACGTTGTTCGCCGAGCTTGGACGTTTTTCTTTACTGAAGTAGCCAACGAAATGACAGCCCAGATCGTCATACTCAGTCATGACATAGAATAAGAATGGCTCAACGTCGTAGTAAAGAGTCTTGGAGCCTAGAAAAAGTTTTGCGAGAAGGCAAAGATTTTGACAGTACACCGGGTTCTTGCGCCCATCAACTTCGAAGATTGAGATCGATCGATCTCGATAGATCTCGTCGCCGGGGGGATGCTTTGCAGGGCACTTGAGTTTATGGCGCCAGGCGACAAAGTCCGAGTTCATGTACTTGAGACAGAACTCGCAAATGTACAGAACACGGTTTCGGCTGTATTCCTCTGGGTAAGGCGCTGCATACCAGGTTTCGATCTCGTAGCCACCAAAGTTGATAGATTTGATCTTTGAAGGAGGACCAGAAACTTTTTGTGACGCATGCGCAGTAGCCTCACCATTGAGTTCTGCCTCCTTTACTTTCTGTTGCCATTCATCTTCAGCTTTCAGACGTGCCTGTTCGAATCGGTCGCGGTCGAATTGTGTGGGGAGGGTCCTGGATGTATCTTGTTCGATTTCAGACAGAATGCCTCCATATGGTTTTGATTTGGCGTCGTCGGTCTCGCGGTCGAACAAAGTCATGGAGTTGTAGGAGACAGGGGGAAGGGGAACGAAATGTGCCTGGGGCTCTGGGGCCACAGGTGGCGGCTTTGGTGCTTTCTTCTTCCTGCGTTGCGATCGGATTTGAGCGCCTGTTATCTTGGACATTTTTGCCTCATCCAGCCGGAACCCAATAATCAATTTCCCAAACTGCCTAGTTACCACGCGGCAGTGCTCTCGGTCCACTGCGCGAGTGCGTCGCGCGCGTACAGAACGTGTTCGAGCAGGAGAGTGGACACCACCATCAGCAGTGATATCGCCACCCTCCAGGGCCGAATCATTTAAAATTGGGTGATCAGAGCGGAAAGAGGTTTGGCGAAGTCTTTTGCGAAGCACAGGTGTGTGTTCTTCAGCCTCGATTGACGAGGCCTTTCGCTTGCGGAGTGATCGCGAGCTATTGAGCATCTCGTCGTCAACGCCTGTGTTGAAGATAGAATGAAATCCCTCGTCGTGCTTGCCAGCGTGCGCAGGTAGAAGCTCTTTGGGGAGTGCTAAGGCTCCGAGTCCGGTTTTTGTCGCTGGATTTGTTATCGGGTCGGGCTCTAGATTGTTATGGACACAGCTAGGACATCTCCATGGGTCTAGGTGTTGCGATGTTAGTGCGCGTAATAAATCAAAAAGGTGGGTGATAAGACAAAAGTCAATGATCATATAATTGCATACCTTCCGTTTCATCATATGCTTCTTGCTCGCGAGCGCATTGCCGATGAGCTATTGGGTTGTAGAGTCAGCGCGGGTGCGACACAATCGGGGTAAAGGACAAACAGAGCGAGACGTACAGTGATCACCACACACAACACAAGTGAGCCATTCCTCAAAATCCTCACTTGGGTCGTGTTCTTCGTCTTGACTGCAAACCCTATTGGCCCTTTATCAGTACATGGATGTCCTAATTCTGCGCTCAGTGTCGCATCGAGCTCTCCACTTACAAGCAATTCGAGGCACTGCGGATATCAGTTTCGACATCCTCGCCTCCATTGCTCTCAGCTTCCCAGTCCTCGGCTTCTGACTCGTGGTCACTTGATTCGGGTTCTGATGCGTCACGGTCATTTGCCTCAAACCCGGGATCGGCATCCGCGTCGGCTGTCTCAGACTCCGCATAATCTTCTTCAGAACCTGCATCGTCATCAGGTAACTTGACAGCTCCAACAGGTTCGGCCTCATCATTTTCATCATCGTCTTCTCCGTTCAACCCATTGATGCTTGAGTTGTTTCCATCCGCAGCTTCCTCCGCCCCATCCTCGTCAACTTCTCCAGTATACGCTCGGTGAACGGCATCTTGAAGCTGTTGATCCATTTCATACAAGTCGGTTTCTTCCTCCCCCTCCGCATCTAGGTCACTATCGGCTGGGTCCACAGTCGGGTCGAGTTTGCCCAGTTCATCGTTTTCTGGCGGCACCGTCGCCGCCATAGTGAAAGTTACCGCCACCGCCAGGTTGAGCACAGCAGTGCTTATCGGATGCGCTCAGGCTGACTGAAGTATCCTTTTCGTGAAAGAAGCTTAAACCGATCCGGTTACAGAAGCACCCCGCTGACGTCGGCGCTGATCCGGGGGTGCATCTGGATCAAAAGCGGGTTCGAGGCTGGTTGGAATAGTGCCGAAGATTCTTGCAATTACAAGTATCGTTCGGGATTGACACTCAAAGTCTCCAGGCGCAAAGTTGAAGCTAAACAAACAAGAGGTGTCAGTCCGGCGCTGGAGTGGCTAGACATCGCAAGCGCGTCGCAAAACAGAGAAAACTCACCCCAAGAGAAACCAGTGCAATCTTTTATTCAAAAGCGTACCAGACGCGTCGAAGGACAGTCCGTACACCGAGGCCTGTCTCTTTTACAATCGAATGCGATCTGCAACGGCCTTCACGCCCCTTGTCCTGTGAGTGTCGTTGCAGCGCGCTGAGTCAGCACAGGCTAAACTACTTTGGGTGGAGGAGACCTCAAGCCCGTCGCTGTAGGAAGAGACACTCCCCTCCACACTCTCCGCGATCTATCCACTCTCCTCTGTCCGTGAGAGACTTTACGGCTCTTCGTGCTATTTTACCGCCTCTTTCCGATCACCTACGTATCCATACAAACTCACATCATGGGTGTCCCTTTTGAGGCCCTGCTTCCCTATGGGATTATTATGACCGTACGTCTCATTGGTCAATGCCTTCTGGGATTATAGCTCATCAATTGCTACAGATGTTTGGCGTGACTGGCTACGGTCTTCACTATGTCAAGCGCTTTGCCAACGATGGCAAGAAGGCGCGCTGGAACCGGGACCTGTGGGATAGAGTAAGTCGTTCCATCCTTGTCGGCTGCGGTCGGAAGTTGCGTAAAGAACATTGGCTAACAATTTCAAAGCAAAGTGAGTGGTTACTAGCTTATCAGCCGACCCAAAAGCGCCTAAGAAGGATTATATGAGACTAACCACAACCAACAACAACAATAGTGATGGAGAGAGATCAGCGCATCACAGGCACATTCCGGGGGCAGTCCAGCAACCACAAAGCACCCACCGGATTCGAAGTCAGCAACCCATGGAAGGTACGAACAACAGATCCTGTGTCCCTTGGATTCCCGACTTCGTGCATAAACGCTGACCGGAGGCATAGATCGAAAACCGGATCTACTAGTTTCAAAAATTGCAACATTTTTTCCTTTACGTTCAACGTCTGCGCCTTCATTACTCCGTGATCATACATATCCACTGCAATTTCTCTAGAAACGTTGTACCATATCATTTATTCTCTCGAGTTTCCTCAGTAGTCCGCTCCGTCCTGTTTACTTGAGCTCCGAGGTCATTCCCCGAATCCCTTGGATCTCACTCTCACGAAGATGCATATCGAAATACTTGGTCAGGGCCTTGATGCGGTCCTCTTCAGTCTCCAGCACCTGCAAAATCTTTGTGTGCCCGCGCAATCTCTCCTTGACTTCTCTGCCCGACATAACGCACTGGCCAATGATCTCTGTGCCACCCTGATCTAAAATCATTCGCATGCAGACAAATGTCTGGGTGAACCAGCTAGTTCGGCTCTGGCTGACAGAGAAGTTCATAACCCCGAAATCCTGCGGTAGGAACTCCACGTCGGAAAAGCAGATTTGTGGCAACCATTTGCTCTCCGGGTTGTATCTTGTTTGGTAGATCCAGATCTTTTGACTTGGGTCTGTGAACTCAGCAATGCTTTCTCTGACAATACGCATCTCGGATGGCGCGATAGCCGTAGCAGTAGCACCTTCTTGAAGTAATAGTGGAGCAGTGGCACAATTGTTTCCAAAGCCAACGTCAATCTGATATCCATTAGTATGGCCCATGCGGTAGTTGCAGTAGATCTTCATGCCGTACCATGTACTTCTCCCCTCCAATGATTACAATCAAAACCATATGTCCCCTTTGCCGGAACAATGCTATCAGCTCAACTCGAAGGCCCGGAAAGCGTAACTGTCGGAGAACCTACAATGACAAATATAATCCATTGTCTAATCCCTTTGCCGCAGCATGACTGACTCTTCCTCCAGTAGCGTAAACAAGATATCCCAGTGACCGCAAGACAATAAGGAATACCCCCGTATTCTCCATGCAATACCCATCTAGCCGCCGCTCCACTATCTTCTCAAAGAGACTCTGCGGGTCCAGAGAGACAGTATGATGTTGCGAGTAATGCAGCGCTGAGTTGCCCCATGGAATGGCAGAGAGATGTCGCTTTTGCAGATCACGAAGCGCAGAAAGTGCATCATTCTCGATATGCCGGCGGAGATGCTGAAGACGGTTGGTCTCGGATTGAGCAGAGTAGGAGTACCCGATGCGGTTCAGGTACAACTCCAGTTGTTGTTCGGTATATGTGGGTTTTTGTGCCATTGTTCGGGTTCCTTGCTGTTTGCGTTTCTGTGCTCGAGGGGTACATGAATCTATATCCACTGCCAAGGTTAAGACCGGAATTATTCCATTTCCTCCAGTTGATGACCAATGTGAACTTTGCTCCCCACACTCTCCCCCACATCCAGAAGGTTGCCTCCGCGACGGTTCATAGTGTCCGGCTATATATTAGGAAAATGCCTTTTCAGTGCACAATTTCTATGTGGACAGCGGCCTCTAGGTGTAAATTCATATTTATAGTTATCGTTCATAGCTGTTATTGCATATAGAATGCGTTCATATTCTTCTATGTGTAGCACTACTCACAAATTATATTTACACGAAGATTCATCGCAAGTCCAGGCTGATTCAAGAATAATTCCAAAAGTAGAACATCGGCAAAGACAAGAATCACGGTACTTGCAGTACTATCTATCAAGAAACAATTTCTGCTTTTTTCTTCAGCTACATATGTATATTGTCCTGAGAATCACTTGGTACTCCATGTTTCCTGCAAGCTGTGCGGGAGATAGCCCTGGAGATTATTATTATCCATCACCTCGGCTATGAACCCCCCGTGTGAAGAACAGAATTATCCAAACATAATTGACAGATTTGGACATAAGATGGAGAAAATATACAATCCAGTCATATACAGTCTCTCAATATCCCAAAAATAAGCAATATCCTTGTGAAACACCTTTAAACACTCCGAGTTATAGATCTCCGATGATGTAGTATTCGTCCGATATCCGGACCTACGGACATGTGCTTCGACTGATTAGCGAATGGACTTTTCATCGTATTTCTATACTTCTCGTCTAAACTCTGCTTTGTACAGTACAACTACCTATACAACCTCAACAGCACATTGCCCCTCCCCACTGAACCCCCGCAACTGAACCCAATGGCTACGCTAAACGAGCAACTTGCCACATTGATTGAGAACTACTCGCCCTGCGATGTATGCAAGCATTACTTCTTCATACCAAATCACTGAACAGTACATCTAAAATCGAATTCCCTAGGTATCAGATGCCCTCATCAAGCTACAAAAGACGCCTAAGGGCAGCACAGTACGAGCAGGCTACCTTGCAGATCTAGGTAAGCCAGAAATACAAAGCTCCAGCAATCCCACTCACGTATATTTATCCACCAGTGCCATTCTCTCCCACAACAGGGCGCAATGAAACAATGCCCAGGATCGCAGCCCCGGCAACAACATTCAAATTTCTAGCCAAAGACGCCAGCCCACCATCAGTCGCAACAGAAAATCCCCAGAAGCACGGTTTTCTGCCGGGTAAGCACTGGGTAGATCACGTTGATGAATTCCAAGCGTCGGATCCTTCCGGTGCCGGATCCATCGTCGTCATCGAGCAGCCCGAGAACCAGTACTGCGCTGTGACGGGTGGGATCATGGCGACCCGGATGAAAGCTCTCGGGATCAAAGCCACGGTTGTGGGTGGCCGTGTTAGGGACTTGAAGGAATTAAAGGCCACTGGGCTTCCGGTTTGTCTTGATCTCTCATGGCTTTGTTGTTATTATTACTGATTGCTTTTCGGATGATAATAGATCTGGGCTCGTGCTACTTCTACCGTTGGCACCAATGCCGAAGCCAAGGCTGGTGCTCGTGATGTGCCAATCTCAATTGCGGGTGTTACTGTTTCGCCGGTGAGTTCTAGCCCATGTGCTGTTCGCTGATTCTCCATGGTGGAGTTCATAGTCAATAGTCTAATCATTGCAATACATTATAGGGAGATATCGTCTTCTGTGACCCCTTGGAAGGAGTAGTGGCCATTCCTCGCGAGCTACTTGGTCAGGTGCTTGAGCTCATGCCTAAACTGACTGCCATGGATGACCGGGCCAAGGAGGCGGTTGCGCAGGGAATGAGTGTCACTGAGGCTTTTAAGAAATTCCGCTGATGAGTTACTCCCAGCTGAATGTATACACATGTGACCAGATTATGTATACAGTAGGCGACAAACTGGAAACATCTGTGCCAAACGCATAGAAGCACATGTAGGGAATCTGCAGCAATGTTGCTGTCGGGTGTAGAGCAGAAATATAGCCAAGTATATATATATATATATATATGCAGTTCCTATGTTTTGGTATTCGTAGTAATCAATACATAACGAGAAATTTGTGTATCTGAAATAGAAAAAGGGGCCAAGAAGCCAAATCGCTGTGCAAGTATACAATCGAAACATAAATATCGTTTACTCCGACACCCAGACGGCAGCCATACCCATACCGGTACCGATACACATGCTGGTGACACCAATCTTCTTGTTTGTGCGCTTGAGCTCAGTGAACAATGTGCTGACCTGGCGAGCACCAGTGCAGCCAAGAGGGTGACCGAAAGCAATAGCACCACCCTTGGGGTTAATCTTCTCGGCAGGAATGCCGAGCTCATTGACACACCAGACACACTGGGAAGCGAAGGCCTCGTTAATCTCATAGATGTCGACATCCTCCTTGGTGATGCCGGCCTTCTCAAGTGCAACGGGGATAGCCTTCCAGGGGCCGACTCCCATGAGCAGGGGCTTGACGCCGACGACGCTAGCAGCGACGTACTTGCCTAGAATTCTCTGGCCCAAACGCTCGGCGGTGGACCGCTTCATGAGGAGGACGGCAGCAGCACCGTCGGAGATCTGGGAGGCGTTACCGGCGTGGATAGAGCCATCCTTGGCAAAGGCGGGCTTGATCTTGCTCAAGGACTCGGCAGTGATACCTGGTCGGATGCCATCATCGGCCTTCACGGTGATAGTCTTCTCCTCGCCGGTCTTAGGGTCGGTCCACTTCACGTCTAGGGGGGCGATCTCCTCGTCAAAGAGACCAGCCTTCTGGGCGGCAAGAGCCTTTTGGTATGAGTGAGCGGCGAAAGCGTCTTGGGCAGCACGGGTCACGCCACGGTCCTTGGCCATGTTCTCGGACAGAACGCCCATGGGGACCTTGCAGTTCGCGGATTCGGGGTGGCTCTCGAGGAGGTCGGAGAACTCGGTCACAGCGCCGGGACTGTATCAACTTGTTAGCCATATTACCGGAGGAGAGGATTCCGGAGACTTGAAGCATACCCGTACTGGGAGGACATGCTCTCAACACCAGCGCCAATGCCGACATCGATCATGCCGGACTGAATGGCGTTGGCAATATCGGCGATAGCCTGGAGACCGCTAGAGCATTGACGATTCAAGCTCTTCACGGCGGTGCTCTCGGGAAAGCCAGCCACGAGAGCGGCGGCACGGAACTCAGTGGCACCACCACCTGGGGCGAGGACAGAGCCAACAGCAATGTCCTGGACGGCACTAGGGTCAACGCCGCTCTTGTTCAGAACAGCCTTGAAGATACCGACAAGCAGATCAGCGCCAGCGGTATCCTTGAAGCCACCCTTACCACCCTTAGTAAAGGCGGTTCGCAGGGCACATGTCACCACAATGTCATCGGCGTGCTTCTCAAGGATGGCAGCGGCTCCCTTCTTGCCGCCAGCGCCGAAGTGGGAGGAAACCTGGTTAAGACGTTGCTGGGCTATAGGCAAAAATTAGTTCGCTGGTTCTATTCCGATTAAAGCTTGCAACAAGCCACCTGAAACCAAGTATCCTGTTGAATACGTGGCCATGGGCTGTCACATGCACAACACTCACCGTTAGACATGACGTCAATGTGTGATCAAGGGATAGGAGAGGTATGAGGATGAAGAACGGGGTAAAAGTGAGGATAGTAAAGTAGCCCAGATATCCGGGGAACCGATGGTTTATAAATCAGGCTTGTGGAATCGGTGGTATTTCCCCTTTGGACGGCCGTTGCTGGCCGCTGGTGTAAGAAAGTACCGAGGTCCATTTGACCGCATCATCGTTGATCCATGACAGTCACGGGATCTCCGAGTGGTGGATCACAGGGCGCATGTGAAATCGGGGGATTGCATATCACATGCGCGTGGGGAATGGTCGGACTCACGTTTTGCGACGTCATGTAAGTAAATCATGTCAGCACGAGGCTACTAATATATATAACTAATGTATATTATATATTAATATCTATTTGGTTTCAGTTGTTGTCTGTAAGCCCTTTTAGTCGTATCGACCTTGGGATGTGAATAAGGAAAGGCTGGATATATGTGCTTGTGTCACAAAGGTTTTACTTATGGATCTAAAGAACGAGCTCTTATCATAATCACATCCCCTGATAGCTCAGCTGGAAGAGCGCAAGACTGTAATTGCCTGTTCTAAAAGGAACTTGTTATCTTGAGGTCCCTGGTTCGATCCCGGGTCAGGGGAGTACTTTTTTTATCTTTCCAAATTTTCCACCCTTTTTTCAAAATCTTTCGAAACAACCTGGAAGCCCACCAAAAAGCTCCTATGTTGTATCGTAGATATTGTAGCGGGGTTTTATTTGCTGTACTTGCATTGCAGGTACATATGTTGTATGCACGGGATCTGCATGCTGATGCCTCGGTTCCCATACTCGCAGCAAAATATATGGTTCAATGCATACAATACATAATCAATGAATGTCTCTGGTTTGTTACATTTGCACTCGGCATCTCTGGTTACCTAGAGCTCTTAGCCACCACTTGTAATCGAGACCAAGCTGCCTCAATATGGCCTGGAACATCCACATGAGTAATAAAACCACGCCCCTGAGGACCATAACCATCTTTATCATCCCTCAGCCTTGGTATCTCGCCCATTAGCAGCTCCAGAAACCGGCTTTGTGACCACAAATCTGACGGCGGCGATATGTCTGAATACTCAATGACTTTGTCATTGGATAAGTGCACCTGCGGCACAAATACCGGACAACTAATAACCGAGACTGGATATTGAACACATTCATAAGCCCTCTGAAACGATGCCTTGGTCCTGAGCATCATCGTGGGATCCTGAATGATAATGCAAGTGGCTGGTGTCTGAAAGCCCGCTTCATCGAGGACCTTGCGAGAGAATGAAGCATTCTGTCCGCAATTCGTAGATCGGGGTTCAAGAAGAACTTGACATCCTTCTTTGGTGATAAGAGATCGATCGAAGAACTGATCTAAAATTCGTTCGAGAACTTTGGCTTCAGGGAGACCGTAAATCTCATCGGAGATCCGCGAAAAGACTGGATGAGATTTCACTGCATCATAAAGGAGCTCGGTCGAGTGCCCGATGCCACCGCACAGTACTACAGCTTTGGTAAGAGATGGTCTTTGCTCAAGAGTCTTGAAGAGGACCTCGGCACTGCGAAGAACAGCTGAGGCGCATATGACAATGCAGTCGACTGGGGGTGTGGTGGAGAGATCGGGTAGTTGATTGTCGCTGAGAAATTTTGATAGGAGATTGATATCCGCGACTATAGAGGGGTTTGCAGTCATTGTGTTAGACACAACCAGACAGGCAAGTTAATGAGGTAGCACGAAAATACCGGAAAGAAATAAAAAAATACTCCCCTGACCCGGGATCGAACCAGGGACCTCAAGATAACAAGTTCCTTTTAGGACAGGCAATTACAGTCTTGCGCTCTTCCAGCTGAGCTATCAGGGGATTTGATTGGTTGATCTACCTATTTAAGCAATATGAAACAAAAAGATCAGAGCATCAGACCTGGCTCCAACCAACTGATGTCCACTTCAACCGAATTACAACCTTGGAAGCCTTAATTTCTTATCAAAGACCAACAGTATAGACTATAGACTCACTAATTGCTTGCCATGGGGGTATTCAGATAAGCCGGCGGCAAAATACCCTCCAACGCAGCTTTGATCTGAAGCGCCAATGTCCGCGAGTGCCACCGGTGTTGCTGTGTATAGCCACCCATTACCCAAAAGCCATCAAGGCGTGACTGTCTCTTCCACAAGCCACGGATCTCGCCCTCGGAATCAACACCCCATGTGGCGTCTATGCGGGCTGCAATCTCGCGAGGGCCAAGCTTCTGCTTACCATTAGCCTCGCCGTCCATCCCGTCCACGTCATTCTTGTCATTCCGGGAACCGCTGGAAGCTTGGCTTACAGAGCCGCCTAGGATTTCAGCAGTAACTTCGCGCACATTTATATCAGCAAATCCTGTACACCAAATGACAGCATCCACGTCAACATAGCTGCCATCTGAGAACCGCAGCCCCGTCGCCGTATATGCAACAGGCTCAACATGAGCCTTGATACCAGCCTTGCCTTCTTCCAGCAACTTGGTACCGCCCACATCAGTATAGTGTCCACCAGCACGCTCAATCAGATTCTGCATCAAAGCACATTCTCGGTTGGTGCTGTCCAGAACGGGGAATCCCGCTGCTGCCAAAGCTTTGTAGCGGTCTGGCTCTTGTGATGCGAAATGCGCAAATAGGTTGCGAGCGAGCTGGGCATCTATAAATGCCGGAAGTGTCATGAAAAGTTTATCTGCACGCTCAACCCCGAAGTCATAAGCGCCTAGACTAGCTGGGTGATCGACGTACTCCACGGGGACCATGTATGTCGGAGACCGAACGTTCATTGTTGTTTGGAGTCCCGCAGCGTGGCAGTCCCCGAGGATATCGAAGGCTGTGTTGGCGGAGCCAATGACCATAACCGACTATAGTGGAAGCCGGTCAATCTCGATTCCGCCAGTTTGTTTTTCGCGCTAGGGGCTTACCCACCTTCGCTCCTTTCTCCTTCAGTTGCTCGGCATTCTTGTATTGTTGGGAGTGGAGGTTGATACCTCCATACAGGTAGCTATCCGCTATCGATGGCATATTCATTTTTTGGGATCCAATGCCTGTGGCCATGACAACGTGTTTAGAGATCGCCGTACGTTGACCAGTAGGAGTCTGGAACTTGACCATCCACCGCTTGATCGATGGATCATACTCTGTCCATTGAATCTCTGCTGAAGTAATCATGTTGAGATTGAAGGTATTGACATATCGTCGTACCTGGGAGGCCAAATCCTCTCGAGAGAGACGGTGGGGAGTTAAGAGCTTCTTGTCATAGTCTGGTTTCCAGATTTTATATCAGTCACGCTTACTCGTATATAAAGCCATGAAAAACTTACCCATATAGGGCAAGTGGCAGAGTGAAGTGGGGACATGGAAATTCATGCAGTCATAGCGGAGAATCCAGTTGTCCCCTGCGTTGGCATTGCGCTCGGCCATGATGCCCTCAACCCCTAAGGCTTTAAGGCGTGCGGCAAGGGCTATAGCTCTTTACCATCAGTCGGCAGGTTAGCATGTATATGTTTCGAAGCTTTTTCGTCTTCTTACGCATTTCCGCCTCCAATTATGAAGACATCAGTCTCCAAGGTCTCAATACCACCGAGTTGTCTGCCGGGAGACTGAAGCAAGGCCTGATTCTCTTTCTGCAGGTCTAGTTCTTCCAAAATAGTGCTCAGAACCCAGATCTTCCACTCGACCGTCTCGTTGACGCTCTTGGCCGGCAAAAGTACCACCTTTCCTTTGCAAGTGGTGGCTGGCGAGCTAGTTTGGAAGGTAATTCCACAGTCAATAAATTGCTATGGATGAACAGTCAGCTACCCTTCACCAAGCTCTATTTCCACTAATCTCGCTCATTACTCACAAGAACTGGTGTCGCTGAGATGAATACAGCCCCGCCGTCGACCGTTATATCTCCTTTGATGGCCCTTAGCTTGTTAGTCTCCAGCAGACTGGCAGCAATTATGCCTGGTGTTTTAAATGTCCGCAGGTGGTATGTCAGTGCTAGCTGATCCTTCCAGTATGCCTGGTCCTTCCAGAAGCAGTCTTCCAGCGCTTCCGCGTCATTTCCAGCCAGCGCGGTGTTCAGCTTATCTAACACAACTTGAGCTTGCTTGGTTGACTCGTCATTCGTCATTGAAGCTGGGTCTATCATTCCGGGGGTGAGCAGAGGAAGCGGATGCTGAGCCATCAACTTCAGGAGGTCGACGCGCGGCGGGAACTCATCGAGTGAGGTGGACATATTTTCGTCTGTTAATCGCACATTAGTCTTGTCATCTTGTCAACCCAATCGATCTATGATCACAAATCTGATAAAATTTACTGGCAGTTATTGTTGGCGTTGAAATAAATGATGACTATCCTGGGTAAGATATGAATATTTTAACGGCCCCAGTTAGGTCTCCCTGACAAGTGGAAAGAACGTCCCTGCATCCAACTAGGCATTTCACGAAGATTAGCCAATCCATGCGTCTTTGCTGAACTTGAGCCTATGGGATAGGTGCAGAGACGGTCCGTGTCCCCCCGTGGAACCCAGGGCTTTTGGCAAAGTGTGTCTTCCCCAAAGCTCTGGTACCCATTTCATGTCCTTCATTTCACCCGTTGCTCCGGCTGACAGTTATTCTTCAGGTAAATGGACCATGATACTTCGGTAATTAATAGGGACTGGTACAAAGGACACCCCAGCTGAAATCTTAAACACGGGCCCATGGTGGGGAGCCACACACCTTTACGTCTAATGTTCAATTGATCGGCAGCGGTATGTCCGCTGTCAGCCTTGGAGGTGATGAACATTACGTCTCCAGTGGATCGACCAATGTTCGGAGTTATTTGTCGCTTACTGAGGCCTCTTAGTCTCACAATTTCTCTCGTCCACTTAAATTTCTTGGACTGATCTCTCTTTTTCGGGTAAGCGTGTCTACTTTACCTGCTGAGCGAATGTTACACATTTACAGGCGTCAGATACGTTTGGTAATCTCTCACATGGGCGTACCACATAGTCCATGTTATGGTATATCTGGGTAGGCGAGTTTGGTGACATGGCCTAGCGACTCCGGCTGATCTGGCAAATGTTTTGGCCCATTGTTACAACATGGAATTCAGGCCTCCAAGATCATATTCCTCACCGTCAAGTCTTATAGGCCACTTTATCAACTGAGAGCGGTAGATCACCGAGCCCTTGCTTGATCACCCTCGTAATAAGGCCGCCCGAGTAATCGCCAGTGGTGATATTGGAGCAAGGACCGCAGGCTCCCTGCGTGGGGGGGAAGTTCCACGAATTCCACCCGAGTTTCTCGGTATGCCCTTGGGGGCTTCTGGTTTGTTCAATTTGGTATGTTTCTCGCCATCTTTTTGTTGTATTTGGACTCCTGCCACTCAAATGCGTGGGTTTTATGGATATATATATCCTGCACGGGATGTGGATACACGCTTACATAGCCTCCACTGTCTGGAGCTATAATCTGCACGCCGTCCATTCGACAAGGAATAACATCGCAAATAATATATCCAATATGATATAAAGACCGAAAGGAATGTAAAGCTATGAGTCGGAGTAGATCATTAAAAACGCTCTGCAATAGGCACAGCACTAGAAGCAGACAGCAGATCCAGAGGAATGGGTGAAAGTGCATGACTGGACTGCAGTCGGATGGCTCGTAGCACTGCCACTGACCGTGGTAGCATAGAATGGGACACCGTAAGTGGTTTCGCCCTGGACTATAGCCGCGAGAGTATGTAATGGGCACTCAGTTCCTCGTAGACAGGCGATCACATAGGCTGTGGCGTACTTTTCGATGATGACTACTTAGCTGCGATACTGGCGAGGCCACTGATGTCAACACGGTGTTATTACTGAATGCGAGACAACTGATAGCTGTCATATTGGGTTCGGCAGCTGCGTCTAGGGCAGACAGGGTAGAGGCGAGGAACCAACCCACACAGATAATGAGTGTGTATTCTGGGGCTACCTGGAACAGCCAAAGTTACTGGGCGGGAAAAAAGAAGCTAAAATCAAAACATAGAGAAATTGTTCCATGTTTTATGGCGCCTCATGTGGGCCTAGGCCGTCGGAAGCCAAGCATCCTTCGCATACCAGTACAGTGACTTGGCGCTGGCCACAGTATAGGTTAGGAAGTAACAAAGATAAAGATATGTTTTTTCTTTACGAAAAAAGTAAAAACGGCCTCTAACCGCGGATGTATGTCTGTCTATCTACACTCGAAAGAAAGTAAGCCATATATATACACGTACAATCTGGGTTTCTTCCAGTGAGCAATCCATCCAGAACGGGGTGAATATCTCGAACAAAGGCAACCTTGGAGAAGAACATCCCTACCTAAAAATATAGAGCTACGCTTACTTTACTTTACATCCATACTTATTTATCTGTGTAAAGAAATAACTAAGTTGAAAAAATAAAAAAAAATCCCCTGACCCGGGATCGAACCAGGGACCTCAAGATAACAAGTTCCTCTTAGGACAGGCAATTACAGTCTTGCGCTCTTCCAGCTGAGCTATCAGGGGAGTATATGTTATGAGGCCCAAAAGTAAATTTTATAAGCCAAAAACACCCACGAAGACAAGCAAATCAACCGACGATTCACCATCCATATTCCCAAGAATCACCAGCCGATATACCTCGAGTAACCGAACCAAACGAGCAACCAAACCAAACAAATAAACCCCCATGATCCGACGCGCATTAATCGCCGCCTCAGCAGCGCGCGCATCACCCACAACCACAATAGCAAGCGCCTCAGCCCGCAAGCTCCAACTCGCCCGCCCATCATGGCACCTTGTACGCCTACCCGAGCAAGAGCACAAGCCTAAACCGCTGCTCCTCAATCACATCTCCATGCCAATAAACCAAAGCAACAAGAAAACTAACTGCAAAACTGCACCAACAGAGCCCCAGCACCACCACCACCACCACCCGCCTCTTCGCCACCACCCCGTCCACAGCCTTCACAGCATCACCACCAACCAAAGACCCCTCACCATTCCGACTCTCCGCAAACAAAACCGACCCTTCCCGGCCTCTGTCCTTCGAAGATGTATATTACAGCCCTTACCAGCCAAAGCGCCAATGGCCGCCGGATATGTCCAAGTTGTCCCCGAAACACCAGTTCCGACTTGAGCGCAAGTACCGTCGTCGCGCGGCGCTGAAGTATGCCCGGCCGAAGTTTATGAAGGCTGTTACACTGGGACAGTGGGTTGTTATTGGATGTGAGTTTATGTTGAGATTGAGATTGAGATTGAGGGTTTGGGTTGGAGATTGGGGATCTCCGAATTGCGTGTAAAATCCGTGATGGGTATCGTGGATGGATTTTGAGGAAGGATGCTGACTGTTTTATGAATACGTAGTTGTCATTATCTATTCTGTGCTCTTCATGGAGTGGGAGACGGATGATACTGCATTCCATGCGGCAAGTGCTCTCTTTGCCCTGGGAATTATGCTCATTTGCATATTGGCTAACATGGTTTCGCCTCATAGATTCGGGAAAAGTTCTTTACTAGTGTTCGGGCTATGTTCTCCAGCGCGCCGCCTCCTGGTCCGAGAAGGGACCAGAAGGATAATACGGTGTCCGAAGAGAACTAGTAGTCGACTTCATATCGATTTGTATCTGTCACCATTATTTTGTACAATAGTTATTCAACTAGATTCCCTACTTGCATCTGCAGCCTACTAGAAAATCTCAAAATGAAATAAGAAAACTACTGTCGATTCATTCAATTCTCATATCTGTTCATAGGTCATTTGTCGTGAAGAAATCCTGTCGGAAGAACAGGCGTCGCTGTACCATGGAGAAAAGGAGAAAGAGTCAGGGAAAAATCAACAGTCTGTCTCTTTCTCGCTTTCTACTCCGTCGCCTGTGCCAATATTTGGCTTCATTACATCATGTCCGCAGGACTTCTCTGGACAAGGAAATGCAGTCAACATGCCAATAACACCAAAAATGCCAACGCCTGTCAGAAACAACAGACCACCAATCAACTCCGAAGGTCAAGAAAACAAAAAAGTACCAACAAAATAAGTTGGGTGGGGCTGCTTGAGGACCAGCCCTAACGCCGAGTCATGATAATGTTTGAAAGGCAAAGAAAAGATAGGAAATAAAGACAAGAGAGGAATGGGAAATTCGGTAAATCAGACCCGGGGGTTGCGCACCCGGTTCTTAAAGCCAGCTGCGTAGGTCGCCCGACGGGTTAATCGGACTAGCAGCTGGACGGTTGTCCGAAAAGTCCAGAGCAAGCTCCAGCCTAGGCGGCCGCTCATCAATCAGGCCCTTTCTAGGACTACCCGGTGTGGACTTCTTGGGGGACTTGGTGGGTGAGCCAGGTTCACCTGCTCGGGGCGGGCCTTCGCGCACGAAGGTATAAGGCCAGCCATCGTCGGCTGCTGCTGCGACCCAGGTGCGCAGGCAATCATGCACAGAAGAATAGAACTTCTCCTTGCAAGTACGCAGACTACCACCCATGACTTTTTCAAAACCAGAAGCACGGAGTTCATCCCGAAGTTGGTTTCGCTCGTCAGGGGTGGGCAGCATGGCAATCAAGCCATTCACAAGATCGAGATGTGCCGCAAGATAGTTCGTTGCATCCCATTCAACACCTCCGACGTAAGGGGCGGCCGGAACGGGGGGACGAGGAACTGGGAAGTGCCGCTCGTTGTAAGGACGGGTGTCTACTGGTGTCTTTTCGCCGAAAAGATCCTCCGACTTGGGGAGGGGAATCACATTCAGGTGATGAAGGAAAATCCAGAAGACCTCCTTGGTCACGTTGGTTACCTCCTTACACCACACTCTATAGGGTCGTGACTGGTAAATATTAGCAATGAAGGCCAGAGGCTGATTGTCCACTGGTGGCGTAGGGTCCTTCAGATAAGAAAGGATCTGTTTGGCGCGCTTGGTCGCCAATTCACCAGCAGGAGCAGTGGAGAGCTGCGTGAATAGCAGGTTTGCAATGATCCCTCGAGTCGTGAACTCACTGGGACCCTTCTTTTCCTCGTCAAACAACATATGCAGCAGAGCGGGGAAAAGCTCATCCTCGATGGAACTGAGGTGTGCCAGGGCCACAGATGTAGTACAAAGTGCCTTCAGACAGAGCAATGCCTCGTGCAAAAGGGTGTCTTCATGATCCTCGCTGTAAAACGAGTTAGCTATTTGCTGGAATGAAGGGGGGAATAGGAGTAGGATACATACCGCCAGGTCATTTTCATAATGCGGTAAAGAAGCTGTACAATCTCGTCCATTCCTCCTTCGGTGATAAAGTCATTGACCCAATGCACGGTTTCGTTACGCAGGAGAAGACGCAGTTTGTGCATCTTTCCTACCTCAACCATCTCGGGCTTTTGGATCTCTCTCAGGTAATGCACAAAGTCGGAAGGGTCCGCCGCAGTATCGACAGCGGCCACGTCAGCAAGTGATGCTGTTGAAGTATTGGTTGAGAGGGTAGTGTAGACGCCAACGGGCTGGGAAAGATCCACAGACCTTGGTCGACGGCTTGATGCTTCACTATCCCGCCGCAACTTTTTACCAGGCGACGAGGGCCCTTTAGTGAAGGTGAATCCACGGCTCCTAGATCGTGATCGAGAGCCTTTACGATCCTGAGGTTGGGCGTCCTCCTTGGATTCTTTGCCGCGTCCTCGGCGGCTATCACCGTTTCCTGAGCTCTGAGGAGTGATGTTCTCTATCCGATCTTTCTGGATAAAATCAGCCTTGATATTTGTGTCAAGTGAGCGCATCTTGTCTCTCATGTTATGAGGGATATTCCTCGCATCCTAAAGATATGTTAGCCTTGCAATCCAAATTAACTGTATCTAATATGGTTAACAAACCAGCAGCTTCTCGAACTCGCTTTCCAGATCCTTGGAGTTCAGATGCTGATGCACTTCAGCATCTCGCTCCTTCGCATTTAAGGCCGAAATAGCAGCTTGTACACGAGAAAGTCGCTTGGGTTCTTCTTTCCCCATGGTGGGTGGTGATGCTTTTTGTGGACTCGGTGGTCCTCTGCCCTTAAAAGAAGGATTATCAGATCGCCCACCAGGGTTGTTTTCTCCCGACGGTGCGCGCTGCAACCCAAGAATATCCTTTACTTTACGGTTTCCTGACAGAATATCTGACTTGGGGCGGGGCTTGGAATCACTCGATTTGACGAGGGAGGGTTGGTGGTAGTCATAGAAGTTGCGTTGCTGGCTTGGCCCGTAGCCCTTGGGCATATAGAGAGAGACTTCGTCCGCGACGGTTCGCTTTATGTCGGCGGTCGAGTTCGGCCTCGATCGACCAGTAGGCTCTTTGTGAACCGAGGCTGAGTCCTGGGACCAGACTGGAGATGGCATATTATCAATCAGGTCAGTTGGGCTGCGGTTTTCCTTATCGCGGCTCTGCTTTGAGCCATCCTTTCTTCCCCGTTGGGACCTTCTGAGGATGGCCGAGAGACTGTTGGATGATTTCGCCTTCTTCGGCGACGGATCCTCACTCTGTCCGGGCGTCTCCTCCGATCTACCATCCTTTCGCTCCATGTAATTTCTTAGAGACTTCAATGAGACGGAGCTCTTGGTCTTCTTATGTAGGGCACCTTTGCTTTCCTTGCCCATCTTTGGGCCAGGCACTCCATGGTCGCCCGCATCACGATTGGGGACAATCTCACTAAGCGGGCGGTAGCCGGCAATGGAGCCAGGCTCTTCAGTGAACGGGAAAGGGATGTTCTCGGTTGGCTTGCTTTTTTGCAGAGGCCGCGGGGCCACGGCATCGTCGGCTGATTGATTTCGCTTATGGGTTTTGGATGACATTATGGCCCGGAACATGGACTGCTTGGTAGGGGATCGGCTCGCATCGTCAAAGATTTGGGGACCAGAGGTACTCGCAGCCATTGCTATCCTCTTTGGCCAGCAACTAGATACATCTTGTTAGCAGATGAAGTGGATGAAGACCTGCGGAGGGGAGCGGGTAGTTGCAGTTTGGACTCACGGGATGTGGAAACAAACGCAGACTAAAACAACAACGCGGTCACCAACAGGGTGATAGTCAAGTAGAACCCTTAAATTTCAACAAAGAACAAAAAGGCGGGGAAGCAGATAGGCCTGGTGGAAGGAAAAGAAAAGATTAGAGGTTGGGCAGGCTGGGGAATTTGAAGAATCAACGGCGTCTTGCTGCCAACAGCAACCGTCATCGAGTATCAAGATGTTGATCCACTTGCCTCGACTTAGCGCATAAGACGATCCTTAGGGTTGGCTGGATTGAAGGTGGAGGAGTAAACAACGTGCGGGTAAAGAGGTTGCGAGGGGCAACGAATGGACTTGGCGGTGAACATGGGGTTTACACTAGCAGTTATTAGCCTTTTCTATGTACTCCGTACTTTATTGAAAGTGCCTATGAGAGCCAGACATGTCATATTGCATATTATTGCCCATTCATTGGGTTATTTTTAAGTATGCATTTAGTCCTTGCATGTTCTTTGTCTTTGTTTTGTTTGATTGTTATTGTTGTTATTTACTATTACTGAATCTGGCTGGTTGTATATAACTAGTTATATATATGTATATAGTTATATATATTGGATCGACCCTTGATTGAGATCACATACATCTACTTGAAAATATAAATAACATGAAAAAGCAATATCTACTCAGTTCTTCTATAGAGTATATAGTTCACAATTATCATTCCTCTTTGTTATTCTTGAACACCTAACTCACCTGTGCCGATGCCGGCAGGACTGGTCCAATTGAGAATCAAGACGCTATCGTATTACATGCATACCGGGTAATTCTCCAATCACTTTTTTCACGATCCGATCACATTTATGCAGATTGTGCATATAAGTATGACGGTTTACTGTTTGAGTGGAATCCGATTTATAACCCGTTTGCGACTTCCGGTGGGGAATGAACATGATCACGTAAACTTCCAAACCCAAGAAAAGAAAGACTATAGTTATAATAGTTATATTGTAGAATTATACCAGTGGGGATTCGAAGCGATAACTCCATGTGAGACAAGTTCAGCCTACAATATATATATATATATATATATTATATATAGATAGATAATATATAGGGTTTGCGGGTTCTAGAGTTCTAGAACGGGAACAACAAAAATCGGGCGGGTTCGGGGCTTCAAAATTCCCCAAGTCACTCTTTACACGTTTCCCTCTTTACTCTGCAAGAACTCACTTAATCTAAGGTGAATCCGTTGACATCCAGAGCCAAGCCGGAGCCAAGCCTGTAATTATGAATTGCCCCTCGCGGACTGACGACACTCTCGAAAACCCGAGCTGGAATCAAAGTCCACCGCCCTTCAGCCCGGACACCACCACTCGGAATGACTTTAATGGTCTCGCCAATTCCAGAGTCCATCGCAGACATGCCAATTCTGCAAATGCAGCAGATGATCCGACATCTATTAATGACAGACCGAACAGTCAGCAAGATAGAGACCCCGGAAAGGAAAAGGTCCCAAGCGGCGACGTGACCGCTGTGGACTCGGGAGGTGATTCACCCCCGAGGAGCAGCGGATCACCTCGCCAACCCTTTTTTAGTTATTTGAACTCTTCTTTTCTGCACTGCGCTCGAACTTTGGTTAAATTCAGCCGTTTCATCGGTCCTGGGTTTCTCATCGCCGTCGCTTATATCGACCCCGGAAATTACGCAACCGATGTCGCAGCCGGTGCAGATTTCAAGTACGCCTTGTTGTTCATCGTTCTGCTTTCCAACCTATTTGCAATTCTTCTGCAGTCCCTGTGTATCAAGCTGGGCTCTGTCACTGGTCTGAACCTGGCCGAAAATTGCCGAGAGCACCTTCCGAAATGGCTAGTCATTTGTCTCTATGTCCTCGCGGAAGCGGCCATTATCGCAACTGATATTGCAGAAGTGAGTGTCACATTTTGGTCTAGAGATTTTGCAATTGGCGTACTGACAAACTTGAAAGGTGGTTGGATCAGCGATCGCGTTGAATTTACTGTTGCATATACCCTTGGTAGCTGGTTGTGCTATCACATTAGTGGATGTTCTTTTCATCCTCATTTTCTACCGACCCAATGGCAAGATGTGGGGGCTTCGACTATTTGAGTTCTTTGTCATGGCTTTGGTGTTAGGTGTTGTTGTTTGCTTTTGTATTCAGCTCTCTCTCGTGAAGGACCAGTCAGTTGGCGAAGTGTTCCGCGGATATCTGCCCTCTTCGGCCATTATTCAATCCGAAGGGTAAGCCTATCACATCTGCCGCTTGGTTGCCTACACCAAATTTTCAGCTCCTAACGCATTTATAGTCTATACCAAAGTTGTGGAATCCTCGGTGCTACTGTTATGCCACACTCCCTATTTCTTGGTAGCGGTGTGGTTCAATCCCGTCTCAAGGAATTTGATGTCAATTCTGGTTACGTGGAGACCAATGTGCCTCTAGGCAACGCTGACGGCGAAGTAAAATATCGCCCATCGATCCATGCAATCCGCGGGTGCATGAAGTACTCCATCATCGAGTTATCGCTGTCACTTTTCACCTTCGCCCTGTTTGTGAACAGCGCAATCTTAATTGTCGCGGGTGCTGCACTATATGATGTTCCTGGCGGAGATAATGCCGACCTCTTCGGAATTCACAGCCTGCTCTCCGAGTCGATCGCACCAGCTGCTGGCTTAGTGTTTGCTCTCGCCCTGCTACTGTCAGGTATTTCCGCTGGAATCGTCTGCACAATTGCTGGCCAAATGGTGAGCGAGGGCATGCTGAACTGGACCATCCGACCATGGCTTCGAAGACTCATCACCCGCTCGATCAGTATTATTCCCAGCATCATAATTGCTGCGTCTGTTGGCAAGGACGGTCTTGACAAGACATTGACTGCGAGTCAGGTTTCTCTGAGCGTTATTCTGCCATTTGTCTCAGCGCCGCTTATCTGGTTCACTTGTCTCAATCGTTATATGACTGTTCGGACTGAAGAACCCTCCGAACGAGAGGGAGAAGTTGATGTGGTGACAGTTCCGATGCGGAATAACCTACTCACTTCGGTGGTTGCGGTCGTTGTGTGGGTTGTCATCGTTGTGATGAATGTGGCCCTGCTAGTGCTGGTGGGAATGGGCAAAGCATCTTAATCTCCAATGAGCCTTTCTGACCCAAAGAAACGCATCTGGAACGATGGAATAACCAACCAAGTCCCTAATTGCAGCGAAAACAGATCCATGGAGCCTGGTAATGCAGATCCTAATTGCTATGATGCATAGATGGATGGAATTGAATCTTCAAATATGATATGAGTGTAGCTTATTACAAGTTAAAAATAAACACCCAATCAACTCCACTGGCTGTACCTTGACACAGAAGAACACCTAGTTGCCGCTAAACAAAAGCATGCTTTCACATTAGTCTTATCCAAGTCCGCCTGCGGCCTCCTTGACCTTATGTTGCTCTGGGGGCTCATCAATAAACTGCGGGGGCGCCACCTCATCCTGTAAGAAGCTCGGCATCGCACTCTCGCCCATGCTGCTCTCAAACAAGGATTCCTCACCAAGCGCCTCAAGCTCCGCGTCCAACTCGGCCTCATCAACGTCTTCAGGGATATCATAAGCCCGGGAGATACTCTCTTGAATCTCATTCCCGACCTCCATCAGATCTGCCATCTCATCCTGCATCTGCTCGATCTTATCCACATCGACCTTGCCATACTGCTTCTTGAGTTCCTTGGTCGTGGTCTTCATCGCATCCACCGTCGTCATCACGTTCTTCAAATTATCCTGCATCATGCCCGCCTGCTCCATGTTCCATGATTGTTGGGAGAGTTGGTCGCGCTGCGCCTCGTATTGTTTTCGTCGTTGAAGGACCTTGAGCGCTTTCTGTCGGAGGGCATTCTTGCCCGGCCCGTCGCGCATCTTGGCGATCTTGCTTTGGTATGTGGAGAGTTCGGAGTTGAGCGCCGCTAGCTTGACATCTATGCTGGAAACTCGAGCATCGACCTGTTTTTTTTGGGTTAGTGGGGTTTCTTTGAGAGGCGGGGAAAGGGTGCCTTGGATCGGGCTGGTGCGGGCATCGTACATTGCTAATAGCACTCTCAAGAGTCGGCTTGGGGCCAGTACTCTTTGTGCCAAATAGTCGGTTCATGTTGGTGGGTTGGGTTGGAGAGTTATTATTGAAAGGTGAAGGTGAAGGCAAATAGGCAGCGGACTAGGGACCGATTCCAGGCTACGCGTGGCCAGTGCTCAATAAAACTGTGACGAGTGGGCCGAGGTAGTAATTAACCAATAGTTGGGATAAAGCTGATAAGAGATGGCAAAAGTATACAATCAACCACAAGTCTTAAATTGTTTTCTATATCTAAGTAAGTACGCAATGTACGTAGACCAAGATTGTCGGGAGCCACTTCTTGGCTTTCCCTTTCCGTTTTGGTCCTGAGGCCTTGCCGCTTTTTTCTCAGAGTAAAACTGAGCACGACCCTTAATTACGTAATCTTACTGATCTCCGGGGGTTTTGATCCCTGCACCCCAAAAATCAGCAATTGCACCCCAATTATATAATCAACAAATTACATAACGTATTCGGCAAGCGAGCTGCGCAGGCAAGCGAGCTGCGCACCCTAGAACGCATAGTAAAAGCGATAAATTACAACATAATATTTCACTAACGGCTCCTTATATGAGCTTTTCTTTATAGCGTAGTGCTTTTTATATGATATCAAGCCACTTATTAGAGTTTAAGGGGATTTAATGAATTTGTCAGTGAGAGATATGTTACCAGCCAGTTCTTCAAGCAAAAGAGTGCATTTTAACGAAAATACTAAGTACAAAGAGAGAAAGGAAAGGAAGAAAGAAAACTACGAGATAGGATCCTTTGT